>CAJNIZ010043515.1:108192-136467 GCA_905231905.1 Symbiodinium pilosum
TTATTGTCTAGGGTTTAGGATTTAGGGTCATGTCTGAAAATGGAGCCCTCAATCCTAAACCGTGAGCCCTCAACCCGAAACCCTAGAGTTGAAACCCGAAACCCGAGACATTAAAACCCTAAGCCTGAAATCGTTAAGCTCAAACCCTAACGGCCCCAAACCCTAAAAACTTAAGCGACCCCAACAATTCAGGGTGTAGGGTACAAAGGCTCAAGGTTGAGAGTTTTAAGTCGAGAGCTTCAAGGTTGAGGGGTTCCAGATTTGGAGTTTGAGATTAAGATGTTCAGGGTTACCCTAGGCCCTCGTGGCTAAACTCTTTCAGTTTAAAGCTTCAGGGCTAAGGGTTTAGTATCCTAAATCCTACTGTCAACCTGAAATCCTAAATTCAGTACTACCACCATAAGCCCTAAACTTTATAAACCTAAACGTTAACCCCTAAGCCCTCAACCCTCATTGTAGCAGTAGGCCCGCGTCGAGACCTGAAGACCGAGGCGATCCAACCTTA
Source organism: Symbiodinium pilosum (assembly GCA_905231905.1). Taxonomy (NCBI): domain Eukaryota; class Dinophyceae; order Suessiales; family Symbiodiniaceae; genus Symbiodinium; species Symbiodinium pilosum. The sequence continues at coordinate 108,698 of CAJNIZ010043515.1, forward strand.
CCGTTCCCAGCAAGACGCCCAAAAACAACCAATTAGACCCTTGACCCTAACACCCCTAAACACCTCAACCCTAAACTCATAAACCCATAAACCCTAAACCTTAAAGTTTAGAGTTTAGGGTTCGTGGTGGTGTCTAGGCTCAGGAGGGCAGGCGATGAGGGTATTAGGTTTTGGTGCTCAAGGGGACGGGAATGCAAGTATCCATCAGGCGTACATGGGGGGATTCTACAGGGGTGGCTACAGGGATCTAGGCGTCCACTCACGCCAGCACCATTACGGTTTGGGCGCGAAACTTCATAGCCGCAACATTTTGCAGGCCTAAACCCTCAACCCTAGACCCTCGTTTTTCTGCTGGTTGTCAGAAGGGAATGAGGGTCTCGAACGGAACCTGGAAACTTTTGTGCATGTTTAGAGTGTAGGGTGATCCATGTCTTCTTTCCCTGCAAACGAAATTCTATAGCTCTTTAGAAATTAGATGGATAACATTGGCGTTTCAGAATTTACCTGCATAGCACATCCCAAGCCTAAGTCCTCAATCCTACGCCGAAAATACCAAGACCTCAAAACCGAAAGCACTACAGACCCAACACCCAAAGAGAGTGGGGAAAAACAACTAAACTAAACCCTACACCCTAAAGCCCTAAAACCTAAGCCCCCCAGAACCACCATGAACCCACAACTGCGGAGCGACAGCTGCGAGAACGCCCCAAAAATCTTCCTGCAGCAGACAAAGGTCCATGACCAGCAAGGATTTAGGGCTTAGGGTGTAGGGTTTAGGGCTTAGGGTTTCTGTCCCACCGATCTGTCAAGGTCCTAGTGTGGAGCCCCCAAAAAGCTAAGGACTTTTTTTTGGATTAGTGGGGTTTTCTGTGGCTTATCCCACCCCGGAACGTTTGAAATGGGCCGAATGTACATACACACATACATACATACATACATACATACATACATATTTCATATGCGGTGTACCTATACGCTTCAAACACATTATCGGCAACTGGGCTTAGCTCAGAGGGAGGCCATGCTCCTTGGGCTGGTCTGCTGCGGCGAAGTCTTGGTCGTAGAGCCCCTTGCCACTCAGGGGTCTACTATGGCCCCCTTTCAAGGGCCTTCTGGAGCTTACTGGGGATAAGTAGGGCTTAGTAGGCTTTATTTGCTTGGGGGTGTGCATATTGGCGCAGGGCGCGCATGGTAGGCCTATGAGCCACGTCGGGGCTTTCAGCCATTCGGCGGTTGAGGATTGGAGTGGGTTACAGTAGAAGCCCGAAGGTTTGAACATCAGCACCCCCTTACTTCCAAATATTCTCCGGGCACAAAGAAATGTTTGCTGTATTCTCCGGGCACAAAGAAATGTTTGCTGTTTAGCCCACCGTGCAAAGGTTTACTGTCAGAGTTATCCTTCTCTGGCTGGTCCGCGTCACTCCCTAAACCTTAAACCCTAAACATCTAAAGAACCCAAATAGCTGTCCAGGAGTTGCGCGAGATGTCAGCATGCTTGTTAATCCCTTCCCCCCAAAACCGCACGCCTGATATTACGTATTCCGTATTCGAACCAAATTTTGGGAAGCCATTTGTATCATAGTGGGTGGTGGCGGCGGTCAAACCTGCGAAAGTAGTCTGACATTCTGGCCAGGTGTGCTTGGTCCTGCGGATCCAACAAGGAATTTGATGATTTTTCAGATAGTTGGTTGGGTTTAATTTTAAGGGTTTGAGGATACCTCTCTTTTCAGAAGTTCCCACCAGCTACCAACGCACAAATGTGATCCTAGCATAAGGCATTATCTGTTGAATGCAATGCATGCCGAAATTCTACACTCAAGCCCTAAAGCCTAGCCCCAAATACTTCCTTTGGTTCCCCACCAGCCTCGACCGTTTTTTCCACACTCTCCCAGCTATTTAGTGGTGCTGCAGGGGGGGAGAGGGGAAGTGGAAAAGACATGGAGCTATTACTGTAACTATTCTTGGGTTTGGGATGTAGCGAAAATGAGGATGATGATTGAGGGTTAGAGGTACGACAGCAATTGGGTTTCATGAGTTCCATATTGGGGCATATAGGTCATGTTATATGGGCGCTGGGGGGGATCTCTACAACTATATTCTTGTTTTTCCGCGAATACAGTACCTATATTCATTCGCCTGCTCCTTTGTAAGCAATAGTAAAACTCAGTAAGACGGTTGAGAGTAGTGGTCTCTCAACCCAGTTTCGAAGAGATTGACAGAGGGGCTCCTACTAGGGCATGTTGAACGGTGTTCGATTCGATAATCAAAGTTGTAACATATGGGTGTTACCCAGAATTGCTGGCCCCCTGCGTAGACGGATCGTCATTTTGCCAAGCCCGTCAAGATGAAGCACACATCTTACAAAAACAGTGGGCCCCATAATATATTTCCAAATATCATATTCTGTAAAAGAAGGACCCCCAGACTTTTTGGGAGAGTCGATTTCCCGTGGCTCCACATAGCTCAACAAACCGTGAACCCTAAACCATTACAGAGACTACTGTCCGGATTGAAAAATCTCGCCAGCTGCAGACGCCGCGGACCTAAACAGCGCCTAGCGCTGTTGGTATAGGGTTAGGGGTTTAGGGTAACGTGCTGAGTATGGAGTAGGGTTTTAGGGTTTAAGGCTAGCACCATGCATGGCCCCAATCTTGGTAGTTAAATGATTTATTCCATCCGCCGTATGGGTCTGACACGCTTGTCAAGACTTGTTAAACGAATACATAAATTCTCAAGATGATGGGTTTAGATTTTACTTGTTAGTAATTTGGGGGACCCTCGGGTTTCCATTTTGTTCCCAAATTGCTTTGTTTAAGGATTGTGAAGGATGACTTACACATGATTTTCTTTGTAGTCAGCAGTATGTACTATTCAGAACAACATCCGGTTTTGTGTGCAGCATCGCAAGCCATTCAAACATGTATTCGGCATTTGTACAGTAGGCCTGTTGCAATAATCAGAGGTGGATGTGCGTTTGGGGCCGATGTCCCGAAAACAAGCGCTTTTGGTTCAGCATTTTCCCGTCCGTAGCCGGGCCAGACATTCATAGGGGTGTAGGTGAGGTGTGTGGGAGGGGGTATGTATATTCAAACAAGTATCAGGAAAGGAGTGGACCAGGTTGTGTTTTTTTAGCCGTTTGAGCTCCATAACTTCTATGTATCCCCTAGCACACTACCTACGCTCACGCCTCCACTTTTTCTTGGGCAGTAGTCTAGTGAGATGATTCCGACCCCCTCCCAAACAACGACTTCCGTGACTTGTCTGCAACACTGCAACTCCTACCGTACAGAATGTACAGCACTTGGAGGCTGTTCGACTCAGTAAGTCAAGTTACCATTCCCAACTACCCCGGTAATGAAGCCTCATGCAAATGACTTACTAAGTCAAGAGAGCCTCCAAGTAGGCACAGGGACAAGAACATTCCGCGGAGTTCCATGCATATAGCATGTACCCTTAAGCGGGTATGGTAGTCCACAACATGGAACCATAAGGAAGCCATGCAGAGAATATGTTTAGACCATGAGTTCCGTGCTGGTGCCCTCCGGAAAGTGTCCTTGACAGACATTGAAACAGACAGCAGCGAGCTGAAAACAAAAGCCTGCTTCTAGCCAGAAAGCCACTCCGGTCAGCAAGTGCATGCTCAGTCCTCAACAAGTGTAAACAAAATGAGCAGCGTGCAAAGATTCGCTTGTTTGGGGGTGAAGTCGGATGCTTATCGAACAAGGGCTGGTGTTTGGATCCAAGAATGATATGGGATGATAAGGGAAGCAAATACACGATAGGGATGCCCCTTAATTCAGAATCATGTAGTGGTTGTTTTTGATGTATTGCACGTATGCTATCCGCTATCCGCATGGAACCATTCGAAGCACGGGTCCAGCTTTGCGCGCCTCAACGCAAAGCACCACTGATGCAGCTAAGATTTGCCCCTTTGTAGCTGACACCCGCACGCCCCCAGTGCTAAACACTCCCAGCATGCTAGCGGATACTTCCTTGGTGCGCAAGCAGTAGCAGGGTTGCAGGTTTCAAATAGTCGTGGGACAGAATTTCAAAGTTGCGCAGTGTGGTTGCTGATTGCATGGAGGGCTGCCCCCGGAGCCTTTGCCCTGATACTTTAAGCGCAATTCATGATATTGGGCTGTCGGTTGCCTGAACCCTCTCAAAATTCGAACCTTATAGCTCTCATAGGACTCTTCTAGGATCCTTGCTATGGTGGCTGGGGTTACCAAAGTCCTCTTACTGGATACCAAGGTACGAGGGTTCTCCGTGGGGAGCAGATGGCTTTGAAAGGAGGTGGAATTCCCACAGGCTTGCGCCTGAAGTTTTGGGCTTTGGGGTTTTCGGCTCGTTGGATGCGTCGTTGGATGTCAGTTCTGATTTCTTCCTATACTGAGCCCTAAAGCAGAGCAAGTGTAAGAGAAAAAGCAACCCCTATATAGAGGCAGTTTCCATTTTCTTTTCCATTCTCCCTAAACCCAAAATCCCAGTCCCCCATATAAACCCTAATCAAGTACTAGTTCAGGGTTTGGTGGCTTCAGGAATTTGGAAGACCATGGTTTAAGGCTTGGATCCCAAGCTCAGCAAGCAGAAGTCTTTGTGGGGGCCATTGGGGCCTGGAAAAGGGTTTAGGGTTTGGGGTTTAGGGTTTGCAGCGTTTTAGGGTTCAGGGTGTAGGGTTTTTGGCTTTGTTTGGGGTTGCTTGGATTGCCTGGCGCTTCTACTGGGCTGGTCCCCATCATACTGTCCTTTCCCTTTGTGGCAACTGCAACTGCTGGGGGGAATGACATGAGGCTTCCATGTAAACTTGGGTTAGGGTAGTTGCGCTTAAACCATATAAACCCTAAAACCCTAAACCCTAGAACCCAAACCCTGAAACCATTAAACCTTAAGACCCCCAAACCCTAAAACCCCTAAACCCTAAAACCCAAAACCCTGAAACCTAGATCCCAAACCCTGGGACGGGAATCTGGAGTTGAGACTGTATCACTGCGGGACTTGTGTTTACATAAGCCCAGCAACTTGGAGTTTGTCAAAATCATATCCGTTTAATGTTTAAGGGTTTAGGGGTTTAGGGTGTAGGGTCCATTTACTTATGTAAGTTGGGCTTCAACTATTTCACACAGTTGGAGCCCAGAAAGGCTTCCTTCGCTCGCCTGCAGGGACTCTTCAGATTCTCTGCAACGCTCTACACCTTTCTCAGTTGTTCACCATCAGGGTTTGCTGGTGTTGGGTAGGTCTGGGGAGGCTACGGCCGCCTCCCATTTCCTTTCGCACCAGTTTGGAGTCCTTGAGGCTTCGCGTTGGGGTGGGCCAGTCGATATCGGCGCCGCTCTTGGTCTATGCCATGCAGGCCGCTATACAGCGCGGGTTGTCGCAGAGTCGTGCTTGGTGCCTGTGTCCGGATGCATTCCGCGGTCGGCAAAACTCACAGCTCTGCGCTGGGTTTTCTCAGACGGGCTCTGGCGTCGTTATTACGACAGAGCTTGCACTTCTCAAGCCCAAGGCTGATCCAGCCAACTCCAGACCCCTTCTGCCATAGGGGTTATATGGGGTTTGGGGTTTCCCCAGTTTAGGGATACAATATTGGGGGTTTGCATAAGAGTTAAGAGTATAGTATTGGGGGATCTATTTTGAGGGCGCCATATTTGGAGAAAGTACCCCTAAACCATAAACCATATGGACATTTACGCTCTCCTCAAATGCATGAGTTTTGTACATCCGCACATCTACGGCCAGCACAATTTTGTGACCTGCTTGTATTAGGGTTTAGGGGTTTAGGGTTTAGGGTTCTGGCTGCAGAAACAGAATTTTTCAGGACAAGTTAAGAGCTTCTGGTATGACGTGCCCTAAACCCTAAGCCCTGAATCCTAAACCTTGGGTACTGCCCCCCCTCAGTAACAGTTGGATAATAAATTTAATACGGTTATACATAGCCCTTAATAGGACCCCTAATATAGACTGTTACTCGGGGGGGGCTAAACCCTAAACCCTAAACCCTAAACCCATTACAGTAGTTTCCATTTTCTTTTCCATTATCCCCTATATAAACCCTATATAAACCCCTAGAGTCCTCAGAAGTGGAAAGATTGCACCTTGGGGGTTGCTCCGTATCAAGCGAGCTGTCTTATGTCATGACAGGTTTCATATGCGGACCTCATCAGCTTCTGTGCTTTTGACAGCTTTGGCCCGGAACAAAAGGTTGAAGGGCCATTGTAGGGTTTAGGGTTTAGGATTTATAGGATTTAGGGTTTAGGATTTATAGGATTTAGGGTTTAGGGTTTAGGATTTAGGGTTTAGGGTTTTGGATATAAGATGGCAGAGAGCTTAGTTCAAAACTTCATTTTAGATCTTAAGGGAGCATGCTAAGCCCTAAGCCCTGCACTGCATTGTAGATCCTACGCGAGCATCCTAAACCCTGAGCCCTAAACCCTGAACCGTAAGCTGTATTTTGGGTACTGCCCCCCTCAGTAACAGTTGGATAAGAAATATAATATGGTTATATAATATAGCTCTTAATAGGACCCCTAATATGGACTGTTACTGGGTGGGGGCAGTGCCCAAGCTATATTATAGATCCGAAGGCAGCATCCAGATCTCAAAAAAGTGCAGAGCCCGTTGCAGGCCGGCATGCGCCGCGAGTCCGGCCAAGCTCGGCAGAACTGGAGAAGCAGGCAGGTTCAGGGTTTCAGGGATTTAGGGGTTAAGGTTCTTGGGATCCAGGTTTTTCAGCATTTATTGTTCAGGCGATCGAGGGTTTAGGGTGTAGGGATTTAGGGATGTAGGGTTAAGGGTTTAGGGGAGTGCGCTCTCTTTTTTGGGAACCCTAATCTGTACACACCACCATGTAATCCCAATTTCCATTTCATGCGCCATTTTCTTTTCCAGCTGGTTCTACGTGAGCCATAGTCTAAACTCCTACTATCGCCCTTTGTAACCCCTGTATTACTCCCCCATACAATCCCCACAACCCCCCTTGATAGAGTAGACTATAGCTCACATGCTTAGTAATACCTCATAAATTTGGCCCTAAACCCTAAACCCAAGCCCCTAAACCCTAAACCCTAAATCCACAAGCTCTGGTTAAATAGGATTTAGGGTTTGGGGTTTAGAGTTTAGGGTTAGGGGCCCCATGCACCAAAAAAAACACCTCGCCAGGGTTACGATTTGGGGTTTAGGGATGTATAGCATGCTTATTCTTCTGCTTCGTAGGGACGGTTACTGTGTGGGGGCTGATGTTAGCCCGTGGTCCCTTATGCGCGCTTGTTGTTTTGGATCGCATTTTTGTTTTGTACTTGGCCTCCCTAGCCATGATTTGGATGTAGGAAATAATGTTGCACCCTCTTCAGTATGTAGTCACCCCCCCCAAACAATTTTTTGGATCCTGAATTAAAATTGTTTGAGGGGTCCCCAGGAATGGTGATAGTATTAGTATTAGTATTAATATTAGTATTAGTATGAGTATTAGTAGTGATATTAGTATTGGTATTAGTATGAGGAGTATGAGTATTAAACAGGGTACCTAAACAAATCNNAAAGAGGGTGCCCATGCATAACAGGGTCCAACATTACTGAAGATTTCAACAGTAGCGGTAGGATCTTGAATAGCAGTAAGCACGACCCACCACGGCCATGAAGAAGAACCCTCCCCCCAAACAGAGAAGACCTTCCGAAAACCCCGGATTCCCTTAAGGGCCTTATTTCAAGGAGCAGAAGGCAGTCTGTCCTGTTTGTGGGGGCCCTGCTTGGAGCTTCATGTGGCTTGGTAAATACAGATGACAGGGGTCAACGGATTGTAAATAGGGTTGTAATCAATTATGAGTGGTCGTCTATCCCAACTCCCTACGCCTTAAGCCCCAAGCCCTAGACGTGCCATTTTGAGTGTGCCCTATTTTGTGGGCGCCTCCTGAACCCCAGCAAGCCCGATCTGAACCTTTAGGGTTTAGGGTGTAAGGTCTAGGGCTTAGAGGTTGAGGGGTTTAGGATTTTGGATTTAGGGTTCTTTTCTCCCAGGCGGGCGTAGTCCGCAGGGCTCTGGCGAAGAAGGAGCTTGGGCGATTGCGTCGGGAGGCCATCCGCAGCCGAAAACTAGGTAGAGAAAGCTTCAAGATTTGGCGTATGGACATCAGGATTTAGGGTACGGGCTAGAAGTTGTAGGGTTTGGTAAGTAGTATACTTACGGTAAGTACTAAACGTTCCACTCAGGACTGCTGGGGTCTTTGGCATTTTTGGGGTCCAGGTCAAAATGTCCATGTGGCTACGTAGTATGTACTTGGACTGTGGGAGCCCCTTTGGGCCCTAAGTATACATTATATACTTACCTGGACCCTTTGGGATATGAGGATTCAGTGCATGCAGGGGCTACGGGGTTTCAACGATTCGGCATGTCAAGTGCCCTGCCGGAGTTTTTAATTTTGACGCTTCCCGGTTTGGGGAGTCAATGCGTGGCTGGAGTTTAGCGTTGTTCCAAGGCTTGGCACGCTTAATGTCAATGGGTGTGAGGGCGTGCGATTTGAGGCTTTTGTTTGTAGATTTCTGCAAAGAAGCAGCAGCACTGTAATGTGTAGCAGTTCCTTTTTGCGCCCTGTGATGGTCTATGGTCAAACTAGATCTTAGAAAGTGAAAGCCCGCAGTCAATAGCGACCTGTGGGTGTCGCATGCGTCGCCAGACTGACAGAAATCCCTTCTGTGCGACAAAGCCTTGATGTCGGCGCAGTTCTGACAGATGCAACTCAGCAGGGAGGCTTATGTGACGAAGAGGCTTGAGAGCAGCAACCTCAGCAATGCCTTGCCCAAAGGCTTCGTGTGGCTGTATGGTACATGAGTCGCGGTCAGAATTACCGTTTACTTCATTTGGTCTAGGCGGTAGTTGTTTCGCAAAAATCCCCAAGATCGATAGGGGACGTCCTAAAACTATAGGCTTACTTGATTTAAGCTAGGGTTAAGAGAAGATCCCCGAAACGTGGAAATCGATAGGGACGCCCTAATTCAAAAACCAAGAGAGAAACAAGTAATTTTGACGCCGCCTCATATATTTGGGGCCTAAAGTAGTTATATGGGAACCCCTTTAAAGCCCTAAGTATATACTATATACCAAGCCTAAACCCTAAACCCTATAGTCCCCCTTTAGTAGATAGAATGTGGGGGACAATGTATACGTATGGGGATCTCATTAATAATATACCCAAACCATTGCCCTAAAGTAGTTATTTGGGAACCCCTTTAAACCCTAAGTATATACTATGTATATATATATATGTATATATATATAGATAGCTACATGGAGCCTTTGGGTTGATCCTACCCACCAAGCTCTAGAGATGCACTGGCTCGAAAAACCAGAACCGAATCCTCACAACTTAGATGCCACATCATGGCTCAGCAACAGCCCCTAAACCCTAAACCCTAAAAACCATTAGAAATCCCTGCAGACCACTAAACAATGTGGCTTTGAGAATGCTTCAACGGCCTAAGTCCTCTGGAACCTCAATCCCTGAATCCTGAACCCTAAGCCCTAAACCCTAAACGCAAAGCCTGAATCTGAACCCTAAAATCCCGAAGCCTAAACCCTGACGACTACCCAAGGGCTCCAATGTAGTTGTTCTTTTTTTAGGTTTGTCATTGTTTTTGGGTAACGGATTATAATATACTACCCAAAAATGAACTACATAGGAGGGTCTGGGTAGACCCTAAATCCCGAAGACTAAGCCCTAATCCCAAAACGGCAAAAACCGAGCCCTCAACCCTAGACCCAACCCCCAAATCCCGTAAGACTTTTCAGCTAGATCCAATCTCTGGGCCCCCTCTGTGGGAAGCGCATGGCTACGATGAATGATCCATCATGATAGTTAACCTTACAATCGTCATGATTGTTGCGGTTGGGGATTTAGGACTTGGGTTTTAGGGTTTTACGCGGTCGGGGGTTCAGGGTTTTAGGGTTTCGATTACAACAACAATCATTATCAAGGTCAATATTCCTAGCACCATCATTTGTATTCCCATTCCTGTTGCTATTACTCAAATTTTCTGCAATTGTAATTACAAATGTGCACTAGCATATTTGTTTCTTCTCGTTTATTGCAACCCTAAGCATTGAACCCTAAACAGTAAACCCTACACCCGGAAGCCTCAACCCTAAACCCTCACTTAGCCCTAAGCCCTAACTAAACCTTCATAAAGCCTCAACCATAAATTCGTGAACCCTAGACCCTTAGCCCTAAACCCTAAAGCCTAAACCCTAAACCATCAACTCCAAAACTGCAATCAATCCTGAACCCTCAACCCTTAGCCCTAAGCATTTTTGTGCAGTGGCCCAACAGGCCCAGAAAGCCGAACCCCCTGAGCCTCAGACCTCTTACCTGGGTTTAGGGGTTTGGGGTTTAGGGGTTTACGGGGTTCAAGGTTTTAGGGTTTAGGGGTTTAGGGGTTGGGGGTTTAGGGGTTTAGGGTCTAGGGGTTTTGTGCTCTGGGGGTTTCAGAGTCGGTTAGGGTTTAGGATTGCATCGTACTGAATCCCAATAAGATATGATATGTACATATCTGTATGAGGATGACAACTTTTGATAGTATCTCAATAACAAAAGCCTAAATTCTATACATAATACCTACTTCAGGCCTCGAAGTCAATAAGTAGTACCTACTACGGTTTACTTTGGAGCCTTACAGTCTAGGGTTTAAGATTTAAGGTTTAGGGTCACTAAACCCTAAACCCTAGTTTAGAGCTCCTAAGCCTAAGTCCTGAGCCATCCACGCAGACTTTCAGGCAGCGGAGCATCGACGAAAAGTTCGTGAGATGTTCGAAGATGCCGACGCGCAAGTCAAGCCAGGGGCACGGCTCGCATGAACCGCTGTGATCTTTGGAATCCCAAATGGAAAGCTAGGATCTTGGGGGTAGTATGAGAAGCTACAATTCTTGATTCGCATGACAAGCTACTTGTATCATGCCGGCCGAATTTCACATCACTTGAAAGAGCCTGTTCGCAAAGTCTTCACCTGCAGTGTCTTTGACCCCACATCGCCCCGAGACCTCAACTCCTGATTTATTGCCACAGCAATGACGTGTGCTCCACGTTACCTAGAAAGTATCGGTTGTCAGGAAAGATCAAGTGTACATATCCCCTACTTTAGTAGATGATAGTAGACTGTAGTAGATTCGAGTGGAATATAGTAGCTTAAAGTACGTTACGGTGGATTTTAGATTCCGGTGGGTCATGGTAGATTATAGTAGATTAGGGTAGATTATAGTGCAGTATAGTAGATTATGCTAGGTTTTAGTACGTTGCAGTAGATAATAGCAGATTATAGTAGATTGTTGTACAATACAGTAGATCGCAGTAGACTATAAGAAGTTCTCATGAACTATATCAGAATAGAAGAGTTCATAATAGGTTTTCATAGATCATAGTAGATCAGTGTAGGGTATAATTCGAGAGTATAATAATTAGATTATAGCCATAGTTTCATTAACTTCCTTGTACTGTAAAAAACATGTTACATGCGTGTGGCCAGAAGCCCATAATGCGAGAAGAAGAAAACTTGATGCGTTTTCGGGATGAGTAAACGGTTGAGGGGTTGTTAGAAAGCCCAACTGTCACCCTAAACCTGAAAGATGCAGGATTACTTGGTTTGCATGGTTGGGTTTGGGGAGATTTGTCAGGTCATATCGCTGGATTGCCGCAATTTCCTGCCATAATTCTAGAGCTTCTGCAAGCTACCTAAACATGTGTCACCACTCATAATGCAAACCACCACCCACGCCCGAGAAAAAAAAAGCCCCATCTCGTACTGGGGGGAGGTCCTCGATCCTAAACCCTCAACTCTACCCAAGGGCTCCAATGTAGTTCCTTTTTGGGTTTGTCATGGTTTTTGGGGTAACGGATTATAGTATACTACCCAAAAATGAACTACATAGGAGGATCTGGGTAAACCCTAAACCTTACCTGTGAGCCGAGGCTGCACGACGAGCAGCGCGAGGCGGAAATTGCCGATGCGCGTCGGACACGCGAAGAGGCCGAGGAGCAGGCGGGACGGGTCCAGGGCTTTAGGTTACACATGAGCTATAGTCTAAACTCCTTGGAGGGGAGTGGTATAAGGGATTTTCTAGGGAATGACTTTTAGGGTTTATCCGGGGGGATACTAGGAGTCTAGACTATAGTTCACATGGCTTTAATTGTTAAGGTGCTAACTTTTGCGGATGGGGGAAGTCTTGCACCACCCGTGACAAATCACGATGAAGCAAGATTTCGTGCATCCACTGTATGGCCGTAGGGTTTGCCGTTTAGGGTTAGGTTGGTTTACCCTCCCCCAAACTGATATGGAAGCTCATAGAGCCCCTTTGAAAGGACCGAAGTCTTCATATTAGGGTTTAGGGTTCCTAGTTGGGGAGGATGGGTTGGATGGTTTAGGGTTTCAGTCCCAGGGATCATTGTCCGCTGCTCAGATCAATGAGCTTACTTACCGGTAATGAGAGCCATGATTACCCCTTCTAGTCACAGGAGTTCCACAAAAAAGGACACCAAATTCATTGAATGCCCTAAGCCCTCCACGCTGTAAAAGATACTCTTACACAACTCCCATATCATATCCCATTTAAAAGGAATGCCCGCAAACTTCATGCAAGAAGATTAAGCACTAAATCCCGCAAGCCTTGAAAGTCTCGAATCCACGGTTTAGGGTTTCCCCTACCCCCCAACACCCCACCCCCCTCAAGGTTCCCCCTTAATGAACCTTAAGTAGGCCTACTTATTCCTAGATAACAGTACTGGGGGGAGTGGTATAGAGGAGGGTAGTAGGGTAATCCATGAGTTAAGGGTTTAATTCTTTGAACCCTGAATTTCTGAACGAACTGGGTTAATTAGGAATTCCAAAACCATAAACCTTGACCTTTACCCGTTACCCCAACTGCCTGCACTCAAGTAAACCGTCAGGTATTAGGTATAACCTCTAATGCGTGAGGTAAGTCTGTCTGCAAGCTTCCGCCCGCAGCCTAACGCCTAAACCCGTGAAAAATCATGGTATAAGTGGGAACACTCGTCATGAGGTATAGTCGTCAGAAACCATGCGTACTTCATTTTACTTATATTCCTGCTTGAATCAAGTCATGAAGCTTCAACCCTAAACTGTAGATACCCAAAAACCCTAAGCCTAAACCCTAAACCCCTCAACCCCAAACCCTAACCCCATCCTAAACCCATTTTTGCAGCTGACCTAGGCCAGTGCCTTTGTGGCCCAGAGTCTGAAGGCCAGGGTTCTGTAATATCGGGAGGAAAGGTTTAGGGATTTACGATTTGGGGTTTAGGGTTTAGGGTTTTCCATCTAGGGTCTGGGGTTGAGGGCTTACCTGTAACGCCAATCAGCACCAGTTTTATGAGTTATAGCAACTATTCAGGAGGTAGTCAAGACAAGATAGTAGGCAATCGAGGTTAAAAGTAAAGCCTTGAGGCTTAGAGCTTAGGGTGCTTCAACGTGGCGAGCTTGCTTTTTGGGACCTCAGGGACATGCGAGGACTGCGAAGGGATCATGAGAGTCCCTATCGAGGAATCTATGCAGGTAAGTTGTTGACTTGGCTTGTTGTCAAAATTTTGGGCCCTTATGATCATGGATTGTATTACGACACCCCATATTTGGAAGTAAGAAAATGGGACCGTGATTTTGGCAACTAACGACGTCCGTTTCAGCGTTTCAGGTTTCAAGGTGCCAAGTAGAAGTCTGCATACTTACCAACATCATTCCCAGAGAATCCTGCTACTTGCTGGCTTTAGTAGAGAACACGGGAAATAGTATATATAGCTTCTGTAGCGATTATATTCCCTACTCAGAACGTCTACCACAGAGGTGAAGCATACCCAAATCCCTTTTCAAAATATGCAGCGCACTACAGCAGGTTCGCAGGGCAGGCTTGTGGGTTTGGGCTTCAGTGTTGCATCGTCTGATGCTTTTACTTACGGGAAAAGGGTCAGGTTTCGGGCAAGGGGATGAACACTACTTGGAGGCTCTTTCGACTTAGTAAGTCCAGCCACTAGGGTTTCAGGCTCAGGGTTTAGGCCCCAAAGCCCCGAAACCCAAAACCCACAGGCCCATTAGAGGCCCCATAACTCCTACATCCGATGAGAAGTACAAAGTCAAGAGAGCATTCAAGTATGTATCCTTATTGCACCAACAGGGTAGGGTTGAGGGTTCAGGGAAGAACTACCAACACCTTTGGAGGTCCATTTGAGGTACCCTAGACCATAACGATACAAGGAGTCTAGAACCATCATATTAAAGGTCATGTATGCCCCTGTATCACCTAGATCCCGAAACATTAAACCATGAACGCTAAACCGTAAACCCCTAGCCCTTATGTGTGTTGGATCTCTTCTTATGATAAAAAGGATTTTGGTATTCCCCAACCCCCCAAATCAGGACCCTATGACTAGCATATGATGGTTATAGGGTCATAAGTTGGGGGGTCCCCTGTTTATCTTAAGGATTGTAGAGGGGTGGTCCTGTAGGTTTTCTGCAGAATTAAGGGATTGTGGTTTAGGGCTGAGAGTTTAGGGTTTAGGATTTAGGGTTTAGGGTGTTAGTATGGACAGCAGGAATGGATCGCTACAGTAGCTCCTATACATACACTACTTTCCGGTTTATTCTTTGCCGTTCCTTCTTTCAACAATCAATCAGCAAGTCAGACCCCAAACCCTAAACCCCAAACCCTAAACCCTGAATATCCCTCTGTCATCCCGCAGGTTCCATATGATTTTCTTGTTGGAATTGCCATTTTTAGGTAGGGAGCGCCAAACGCTCCCTCAACCCTAAACTTTCGGGATTTTAAGGTTATGGGTTTAGGGTTCAGGGTTGAGGGTTTAAACCCTGAACCCTAAACCTCGAAACCTGAACCCCGGCGCTCAAAAAGCACATCGTCTACTACAAGCCGGTCGAGAAGAACCGGATGGGATCCGCAAGTTGCATTGGCTGTTCGAAGTGCCATCCGAACAGCCCGTCGGCAGCAAAGCTTACCCGGAGGATGTCAAGGAGATCCTGCAGAAATTTGGGGAGGATTCCTTTCCAGGCATGAGTAGTATTTTATTTGGGGATACTATGGTACCCAATACAGAGTAACATTCTATCCTCCCGTTGGGGTATAGCATTTTATATAAGGAATATAATCTTACTAGGTTTAACCACCAAAAAAACACTACTCGCATGAAGCTGGAGATGACGTGCCGCAATGGCTGAAACGGCCAAGACTTCTCTTCTTCTTAGATGTTGGCTGCTGTTAGGGTGGGCTATGGTTGGTTTGTTTGGGGACTACGGTTTAGGGTTTTGGGATAAGGGTTTGAAGATCAGGGTGTAGGGCTGAGGGTTTTTGATCCAGGGAAGGGAGGAAGGGCTTCGAAGAACTCAACTAAGTAGGCTTAAGGGTGGAAGGGTTCAAGGCTTATTAGGCTTTGGGGTTGACCATGAGCCCTGCATCCCAACCACCTTTGAACCTAAACCCTGGACCGTGTTTGGATCCTTGTGGAACCCATAGAGTGCTTGGCGTGGCAGAACTTTCGGCAAAGTCACTTTCTTGCGAAGAGCTTGGCCTCACCTGTTTCTTCCTTCCGGTGAGGCTCTCGTAGGAATGTGCCTGCCCAAATGGATGCCGGTTTGCGCGCGGTTTAGTGTTTAGGGTTTTAGGTTGGGTACTGCCCCCCCCTCAGTAACAGTTGGATAATAATTTTAACATGGCTCATACTTCGCATGCGCGTCGCTTCCCATGACGAGTCGTAAAACCTTTCCCCAGACTCCTGAAAACACAAAACTAAAACCTAAGCCTTACGTCTAGGGCTCCAAAACCTAAGCCCCAAGCCCTAAAATCCTAAACCCTAAAACCTGAAGTCAAAAAAGTTTAAGGCCCAAGGCGGAAGCCCCAAACCATAAAAGACCCCAAAGCTCGGAAACCCTAGGCTGCAGCCGAGAAGAGGCGTCAAGAAGCCGAGCTTGCCGAAGAAGTCCGCCAGCAGGATGGATTCATGCTTGCAGGGTTGGGGGAACTTAGTAAGTAGGTTGATAATGCAAGAGAAAATGATAGCTCATGTATTTGTTAGGGCGTAGGGTTCAAGGTTTAGGGTCAGGGATCTAGTAGGTAGTTGACTAATGGGGATATCTGCGGGTTGTAATATGGTCTAGAGTTGTTGTGAGTATACTTAGGAAATCCCCTGAGGTTTAGTTTTTGGCTTCATGGCTCAAATTCAGGGTCTAGGTTTAGATTAGAAGCCGTAAGCCCTAAACCCGAGACACCCTAAATTTAGGGTGTTTATAAACATTTGAGGATCTAGAGTGCAGATGTTCTGGTTTGGGAAACCGCCCCCTCTATCCTCATGAATTGGCGGCAGTTAGCCCGAATGATTATCCCCAAGTAGTGCGAATTTAGATACGACCAGTGGGGAGCCAGCAGGATGGGTTTAAACTCTCGAAGAGAAGGTTCCGGGTTCAGTTTGTAGGGTTTTGAAGAGAAGGTTCAAGATTCAGGGTTTAGGGTCTTGATGAGTCAGTATGGGAGGTGTAGGGGTGTTTGTTGGCGCTGGGCATCAGGAGCCGGATGTGGACTTAGAGGATTATGTAGGGCTTAGAGTTCTTAATATTTGGAGGTTCAGAAATTCCGGATACGGGCTGCGCGATTCTTGACGATTCCTGCAGAGATTCATAACCCCTACACACCCCCGTAAAATCTCTATACCCTCAATGATGTTGTTAGTTGCCACCCCAAACCCTGTAAGCCCCCAAAATCCCCTAACTCTGAAACCAGAGGTCTTCAGGGTTAGCCACAGCAGTAACCCTAAACCCTAAACCCCTTTGACCATAGGCCCTTAGAGGTCTTCAGGGTTTAAGGCTCTTACTCGGAGGTCTAAGCTCGAAGATTTTGGGCGTCAGGGTGGGTTCTGGGTTTCAGGGTTTAGGGCTTTGTGGCTAAGGGTTGTGGGGCATAGGGTTTTGGGCTTTGGGATTTGGAGGCTTAGGGTTTCATGCATTCAGGACGTGAGGATCTTAGGGTTTTCGGGTAGCCCTAAACCCTAAATCCTGAACCCTAAACCTTAAACCTTAAATCCTAAGCCCTGAACCCTAAATCCTAAACCCTAAATCCTGAACCCTGAGGGTTTTGGGCCTTCGGGGTTGAAGGGTTTGGAGGGCTCCACGATTCACGGGATTGCTGGCTCCTTCAGGCAAGGGCTCTGCTGCTACGTCGACGGGGGGTCCCCACAAGTAGGGTCACCCCCAGTACCCTAAAATAGGGTCTATGTAGCTTCTATTTGGGGATACTTATTTGGAGGGTCAGGGAGACTTAGTAAGTAGGTTAATAACCCCTATAACCCATATGGTAACCCTAGTTATCCTAGTTATTACCCTACTTACTAAGTCCCCTGACCCTCCAAGCAAACCTAAAGCAGGCGTTGTTTAATGACTTCGGGATCCCCGGGGTAGAGGTAGGGGATTGAAGGTTCCTCACAACAAGAAGCCCGAACGGCCCCCTGCGGAATATAAGAGCAACAGAAGCAAAGTCTGGGGCAACTCATGAAGCGTCTAAAGAGACGATGTTGAGACACTCCTATTTGTTGGGTCCTGCCCCCCACCCATTAACAGTCAATATTAGGGGTCATATTAAGGACTATATATAAATAAATCATGAATATCATCCAACAGTTAATAAGGGGGGGGCAGTACCCAACCCACATGGTAGTTTCCCAAGAGGAGGCACAGCAACCAGACTCCCAAATAGTTGACATAATCTTTATGCTGTACATATACATATATATACTGTACGTACCATCAAAAAGAGACCCTGAACCCTAAAGCCTGATTTAAGATCTAAGGGTGCAGGTTAGTCAGTTTGACTTCATTTGACCCCTTCTCAGCGCAAAGGTTTGAATAGGCTTCAGGAATGTTATGGGCTTATTATTGCCGAAAATGGTAAATGGAAGCTACCATGTAGGGTTTAGGGTTTAGTGATATTAAGGGCTTATGTGGGGAAAATGGGAACGAACATGGAAGCTGCTAATTAGGGCTTAGGGTTCAGATAGTGGGAATAAAACGGAAAAGCACACGGAGCATGAAATGGAAACTAGGATGCTATGGGGATTATATAGGGGCGGTATGGACATTAGGCAGGGGGTGGATGTGAGTGCGGACCTAGGGCGTTTCGAGGCTTGTGTAGATGTAGTTGTTGACAGGGATTTGAAGGATACCTTGAACCTTGAAGAGACACCCTAAACCCTCAACCCGAACCCTACTAAGCTTAAATACTAAACCCTAAGCCTAAGCCCTAAACCCCAAGCCGAAACCCTCAAATGATCTGCGTGATGTGGTGGCTCATACGTTGGTAGGAACTCGAAGCTCATAAGTGTAGGGGGACCGACCCCACCCGTCAAAATAACGAGAGGGTTTAGGGCTTAACGCGCTGCAAAGAGTACCAATACATATGTATATATATATATATGTAGAAATAATCGGGACAGTATGCATTATTAAAGGCTGGGGTTACCGATGATAAATACCCCCAACATCATACCATTGTGTAATGGGGGACATATTTACTGTTAGCAGGTTCGGGGGATTTTCCCCCAGAGGCCAAACACCAATGAAACTAGGGTACTTGGGGCTCGCGTAATTGTAGTTGAGAGCCGGTTTGGGGGAGTATATGATTGTTGGATACTTGGACCGTTCCGGACTGCTGTGGGAAGGGGCGTGGGAAGGGGTTCTCGTGGTCTTGACGACTTCTCTAGGTTGGCCCCTAAAACCAATTGAAAAATAGTATATATGGTCCCCTATTAAGGCCATTAAGGAAAATATTGAATGTCCCAGGGGCCTACCCAGTTCTACAAAGTTCTACGGAACGCGAACCCGTGTCTCTGAGAAAGAAGGGTGTAACCCTAACCTGGGTTTGCGCAAGGCATGGGATGACTAGGACTCATGATTCTATAGTCCCCTTAGGTAGATAGAATATGGCTTTGGGTATGTTATAATCAGATCCCCATATGTCCCATATTCTATCTACTTAATGGGGACTATAGAGTCTAGAGTTTAGAGCTACTGTATTCCAAGGAATGAATAGGATTTGGGATTTAGGGTTAGGAGCGGCGGTAGCTACGCAGTAGGACTATAGTTCACAAACCCAAGCACCCCTAGATTCTGAAATGCCCATCGCTTGCGCCAGCACCCTATGAGTGATATACATATATATATATATATGTATATATGGTAGTTTCCCGAAATAAGGGGACCCCAATATAGACCCTAATATACTATAGTCCTTATTATGGGGACTCCCAAAATAGTAACCCTAGAAAGGGAGATCCCCATATACATATATATATATATGAAAGCTCGATTTGCCCCCCTGATGCCATGCACTCCCCAAACTAGCACCCTATCGTAGCCACATGATCCTTGTAGGGTCCTAGTTTTGGGCTTCGGGGGGTTGAGGTTACCAAAGCCATCTTATCCCTGTACTCTAAACCCTAAGCCCTAAACCGGAAGGGTTGGCAAACAGTGGCAAGCTTCAACACCCGCGAGCGATTGCCAACAACCCCGAAAGGTCATTGAATCAGTGGAAGCTACTTGCAGAGCAAATGGGTTTTCGGGTGTAATCAAAAGTACAATACTAAGCGCTACTGCACACTCGGCAGGTGAGAGAAATTGCATGTGCCTGCCATAAAAGGCATGTTCGTCTCTGGCAACTTTTAAAACGAGGCTTGTAGTGGGCTGCTACGGGTAGGTGTATGCCGTCACACTGAACTGGCTGGTACCGTCGGGCCTTACCACCGCCAACGAAGGGCATTGCCGACTAGAGGCTACCCCAGGCAGCAAAAGAATGCTGATGGGGTTTAGAACAATCTAACTTGGAGCTGTATATGTCTAAGGTATGGGCTAAATCTGCTGCACGTGGCAAGAGTTGCTTCAAGCAGCAGGCTAAGGCTTCAAGATGTGGGAGGATGGCTGTGTCTCTTGCTGCATATTCCCTAAACTGTGTCGCGCTGACTTGCAGGTCAATGCCGGGAATTGCATGAAGACAGCGTTCAGACAATTGACAAAGTCTTGACTGTAAGTCCCCAAGCAGCTGCAAGACTCCCGGACAATTGAGGGCATGAGATAACCTAGAGTCTTGGCCCAATTCAGCTGCCTGAGACTTTGTTGAGCCATTTCGCGCGGCCGGCTGTGGGCTTCAAGGCTTTGCACAATTCTCAAATGGCTGGTTGCCAGCTGGGTTGGCCCCTAAAACCTTTTGAACAATATTAGTATATATGGTTCCAGGGGCCTACCCAGCCAGAAATGAGAAAATCCAGCGCGTGAGAAGAATTGCAGTGAGGAGCGTAGAGGGGGGAGTTTGCGGTGGTGGGTTTAGGGTTCAGTGTTCAGGGTTTAGGGTGCTTACTCCGCGCTTGGGGACCTGTGTTTTGAGGGAACTCTGTTGCCGCAGCCCTTCGAGAGTGGAGGTCTCATTCAAGGGGTGTGTCTTGGGGGCAGTTCTTCTCTGTCCAAAAGATGCAACCCATGAATCCGAAACTTAGGGTTTTGGGTCTCCTAAACCTAGAGAACCTCAAAACTTACTAGCCCAAACTTCGGGTTTAGGCTTGTGCTGCTTTCCAGGGAAGAGCCTCCGACAAAAGCCTCAGGATCTCAATTCGCTAGGCCCCTCCACGCAGTTCGGGGGAAGAGCAATACAACTACGAGAAAGACCCTGCCCTAAACCCTAAACCCTTAATAGTAATCATATCATAAGATTCTACGAATGGCCTGGGCTTTTACTGTCACTGCTATTTTTTACTACTGGCCCACATGCTCTAGGTCCCTATGAGAATTGTCATCGGTGTTGGTCAGCCTCATCTTGAGACCAAGCCGTCTACCGGTGATGGACAAAATCCTGCATGACCCCCCACAGTATACTACCATAACTTATCAAGGATCATGCAGGCTCCCTTCACCAAACCCCATGAAACCCTAAAAGCCTAAATCTTACATGCGTTCCTTGCCCTAAGGGTCCAAGTACCAACAAATCATATACTTACCCAAAACCTGTACTATAATTACTATTACCCAAATCCAAAGTACCTAATTTTTGGTTATATGGACCCTCTGGGTTGGGCCCTGAAACTCTGATTTTCCATTCGCGCTATGTCCGCTGCTGACGATCGGCGAGAGTTCGGCCAGGTGACCATGGAAGAAGCGCCTGGTTTGGGGTTTAAGGGTTTAGGGTGTGTTGTCTCAACAACTGGGTCCTCTGCCTTTTTTGGCCTGGGGGTACTGTCCTGCTTGTGAGGACTCTCAAAGTTCAGGATGCAGTGGCTACAGCATCAAAGTTTCCATGTAATTTTGCATGTTCTTGTCCATTTGATTCTCCATGTACCCAATATATGATAGTTTCCCGAAATAGGGGGACCCCAGTATGACCCCAGTATACTCTAATCCTTATATAGGGACCCCAAACAAGGGCACCCCTAATTTTGGGAAACCACCCCATATAATGGTTTCCAATGGTTTCCATGTTCTTTTCCCTTAGCCCTATGGAATCCTTCTGTGCGTGAAGGTCTTGGAGTTCGAAGCGTGGTTTGGTAAGGGTTCCGCCAAGGGTTTAGGGTTTGTAGGGCTTGGGGTTTATAATGTTTCGGATGTTTAGGGTGTATAGGGTTTAGGGTTCTGACTTCGGGAACAAGCAGCCAATGGTATATTCACGGTTTCTCCAGCTTGTGCAGAAGGTAAAACACAGTATTCTTGGAATTGCTGCGAGAGTGCCAAGGACTACTGGGTTGCTGTTAAGGAACTTAAATTAAGTTACCATAATGGGTATAGTAAATGATAGGGTTCCCCAATATAGTAACTTAATTTAAGTTCCTTAACAGCAGCCCAGACTAGGCTCTAGGGCTTCTGGGAGGAAAATCAGGCTGGAAGTCTAGAGTTCATACCTTGGGCTTTAGAGTTTGGGCAAGGCAAGCAGTTTGAATTCCATGTATAAAGTCCTTAGAGTAACTGTTCTTAAAGGGGTCTTATTTAAGAAGGTTCTATAATTTCTTGCTATCTATAGTGGCATCGGTTAATGTAACAGGCCATGACCTAAGCCTTACATATCGTTTTCAGTTGCAAATGAAACATATATACCCCAAACCCCCTAAACCCTAAATGGTAGTTTCCATTTTCTTTTCCATTATCCCCATATAACCCCAATATATACCCTAAAACCCAATATATAACCCCAAAACCCCAGAATGAAGTTCTATGCCAAAGGCAAGGCCCAGGTCCTTCCACTTCAGATCGTCGTGAACATCCCGTGGGTCGCGTGGCCAGCAGGATTCCGCTGTGGACCTTGGCGATTTGCCCAAATCAGTTTCCAGAGCCCTAAACCCTGGAGCTTTTCACCTGGATTTGGATTATACTACGGACAAAATGACACCGGCACTATGAGAAACCCCTCATATGAGAATGAATTCCGCGGCCTGTGCTGATTACCCTCAGAAGCCCTTTGGGCATGTAGGGACTTCTCTATAGGGGAAATTATCTGGGTTCACCTCCAGAAACACGAATTCTACAGGTAGTGCTTCGAGACAGGAAGACGAGTCTGCATCAATCTAAACAGCCTTGTTTGTGCCTTCTGCGAAAAAGGGCTGTCATCTTCAGCCCAATGAAAAACACCAATCAGCAACTGTCTTGCAGTTCATGGCGTGAAGCTCGATTTGGGGGCGTCCATGAATCAGGGGTAGTTCTTACAGTAGTGAAAGATTATTTGCATTTCGGGTGTATGTGAATGAGATCCCGGTTTTTGGAAAGTCCCGTTGCCTAAGGTTTAGGGTTTAGGGTTGCAGTTCTCGCAAGTAGTTTGTTTTTTTGCCCCTGTTCTTGGCTATTCTGATAGTTGCTTGCGGATCTTCGCGAAGCATGCCAAACAACATTAGGGCAAACTCTGTACAGATTGAGATCTCCCTCGACCTAGACCTCCCAGCCAAATACCCAGAACAACAGCCTATATACCGGCATGCGGATGATGTCCAGGTTAAAGGCTATTATTCAGGCGGACCCCCCACCCAGCAATAGTGACTATAAGGGATAATGGTGACCCTGAAGCCCTAAACCCTAAATCCTAAACTCTAAACCCTTATGCTGGGTATTTTGGGAAGTGGAGGTCACTCGTCCCCAAGGATCCCAAGAGCCGTCCCGGCATGGAAATCTGTAAGCCGCCGTCTGTCGCAAAACAAAAACTACACGGGTGTGGAGTAGGGTTTGGGGTGCAAGGGTTACATTATATTCCTTTCTGCCCTACCAAGAACATCTAAGAACCACTACGTAATTCCCATGCATGTCACTGAATACTTAATGGCACACGCTGAATACTCAAAAGCGCAGCTTGCAGTCTGCGGCGCCAAGCAGGTACAAGTGTTGTATAACAAGTATGAGTATGGCATGTGATCCATTGTCTAAACTCCGAGTATCCACCTCAAAAACCCCTCCAACAGTCCCCTACATAATCCCTCTTCTAAACACCTTTAAGGAGTTTAGACTATGGCTGCCTCATATGATCTGCAGCGGGGTGGCAACGACACTTACTTTTGGAATGTCTGAGAGCTGGCACCATCGATGCGAATCACGGTTCGGGCTTGAGGGTTTACCTGTAAACCCAACTACCTACCTTTTTCTTTTTGGGTAGGGGCTCACGGCTACTACGCTGTAGGTAATTGGTTTCCGGGTTTAAGCCTGACAAAGCCAATCCACAACTTGCAGCTGGCCTGCTGAAAGCACATGGGGCTCACTGGAAGTTTCGAGAGAAAGATACGCGTCTTGGAAGGTACATACCTAGACCCGCCAACTACCCTCTGCTCAGGCCAGGTATACGCCACTAGGCGCCCTACAATCCCAATTAAGGGTACCAGGACGGTCCTGGCATGGAGGGCTCCGACTCAACTGTTTCAGACTTGCACGCCGTGCGTTCTGCCGTTCTGCAAGCAAGCAAACACGCGTCAACTTGAGATTTGCAGCCGTAGTGACGGCACGGGTGGCTGTTCGCCAAGGTCCTACAAAGCAGGAAGCGGTTGCGTGCAACCCTCGTATTTTAGTCACAACATCTGGGCGTGCCGTACGTTTTGAATAGCATAGCTGGACTCAAATAAGGATACTTCACATAGCTGTCCCCTGTGTCGATTGCCCAAGTAGCAGCAAGGAGCAACATCCTGGTTATATGCAAGCTGAAATGAAAATTGGCTGCAGGAAGTCACGTTGCCATGCAAAGTCAGAATCTCCACAGTACCCAGTAGGAGAGGGAGCAGTGGATTACAGGAACTACGACTCCCTGACGCTGATTAGGGACTGGGAGGAGGAGGGATTATGGTTCAGTTTTTAAGGTTAATCAAGGGTAACGGTATAGCCCAGGTGTGAGCAGGCAACTTGGACGTCCAGAATGTAATGAAGCCTGAAACCCTTACCCTCTTGAGTCACGCTTGCATACAAAATAATCGATTCAAAGCGAGACCAATGTCACCCCATATTGTGGGCTACACTTGGTATGCCTGTTTAGAATGCCTGCTGGATTATTCTGAGCCCGGGGGAGACTAAAGGACGATAAAGTGCCCCAATATTGTGGACTCCATGAAAACTCCATGAAAAATACCCACTCAACTACTTTGAGGGTCAGGGGGACTTAGTAAAATAGCTGAAGAATGAGGATAACTAGGTTTTCTACATGGGTTATAGGGTTTATTAACCTACTACTCAGCCCCCTTGACGCTCCAAGTGGTCTGAGCCCCGGAGAAAGCAGGTCCTTTGCCCATCGGGATAACAGCAAGGCCAGGTACGCCTCGCGATCCAGCTGACTCGTCCTCACGGTTTAGGGTAGTCACCAAACCAAAACGGAAACTCAAGTGGTCACACTAAACCCTAAGCCCCACCCTAAACCTTAAACCCGTCTCCATCTAAGGACAGAAGTCTTGCTGATTGTAGGGCCCATTTTGGGCTTCCAGCTTGGTCAGGGTCTAGGGTGAAGGTTTCTACAGTACCCCCAGGGTTCAAGTGCCCAAGTATTGAAACAACTGGTACCCCCAAAACCAGCGGAGACAGTGGAGATGAAGTATTTGGGGGGCGAAAACCTATTGTTTTGCTACTTGGATCCTTCTTTCAGGCTCTTTTGACTCAGGAAGTCTTCTACCTTTTCTCCGCAAGAACCTGTATTTTGCCCCACAACTTTGGAGGCTTGCTGTGGAGCCCCCCTCCCCAACCGGTGAACCTGTCACGCCAGAACCCTGGTTATCCTGTACCTTGCCGTAGGGCTTCAGGTAGGCACTACCCAGTTGCTGAGCTCCCCAGGCCAAACTAAGAATTTGGGGTGGTTTCCCAAAATAAGGGGTACCATTTTGAGGGGCCCCATAGTATATTGGGGTCCCCGTAGTCTGGAAACTACAATATTTCTACAAGCCAACAGGGCGAAAGGAACCCTAACGATGTCACGTGCATTTTTACTCAGCTGCCATCACTTGGCAAACTAGGATGCGAAGGATCTAAGAGGGCCATTCAGGCTACAAGCACTCAAAGCCCTTGACTGACCATCGACCCAAACCAGAAAACCCTTCTGCTATAGGCATGTATGTAAATATTTATGTGTATATGGAGTAGCGTTATAGTTATAGCCCCAATTACACGTAAGTACTTAGTGCCATGAACGTCCAAGTAAGCCGTTTTGGGGACAAAATCAAGGAAGCAGCCCCAGTTCCTGTAATCTGAAAAACACTTGCAAATAATTCCTCAGGGTTATACATGTTTTCCTAGCAAGGCGAAAAAATGCTTCTAATGAGACTACAGGTTACGGCTACTTGTGGAGTCAGCCCAGTATGTGGAGGCTCTTTGAACTTGCTACCTTTTATCTCCGATCATCTCAACCAAGAAAAAATTGCCTCTGTGACTAAGGACACGTTTTCTGTTTCAAGAGTCCAAGAGTAATCACCTTAAACACTAAACTAGACTGTTGTTTCCATGTTTTTTGCTTTCTGTTCCTCCTAAGCCCGAAGCCCTAAGCCTTGTAGACCCTCAACCCTTGCCCCTGAGCCCTACTTTGGAAGGTCACGGGTAATGAGAATCCGACTAGATCTATGCACTCTAAGACTCTAAGGTGGCTAAAAACTAGTGCAGCTACACGCACGTTGCAAGATTATAGGGACTATATTGGGGTTCTATGGGGGTTATATATACCCTACTAGTGCCTTTTTGGGTACCCTAAATACTAAGTATCCATGAACCTCCAAGTGTAGAAACAAAAATACAGCCAGGCGGGTCCAGACAAGGGTGACAAAGCTTCGTGCTTCGTGACTGCGAAACCTCCTTGCAAGCAGCTATGTTTGACTGCTGACGGCTAGCGGGTTTGGGATCGCTCGGGATGCGCGGTTTATGTTCCCTCCCGACTGGCTGTGACGCATGTTTAGGGGTTCAGGAGCTGAGGGTTTAGGGGTTAAGGTTTTAAGGTCTGGGCTTCAGGCCCTACGATGTAGTGTTTAGGGTTCAGGGCTCATCTTGCGCAAGTTATGGTGCTGAGATGGCTGTATTTTTGTGTGTTGGCAGAAACTGTCAGCGTGGTAGAGTCAAGGGCCTGCAGCTTTTTCACGCAATGTAAGTTCCCCTCTCCATCCCAAAATGAACCATCAGTGTTAGGTGCACCTCCAAAAGGCTTGAGAATCTCAAAAGCAACCCACACAACAACAATCAGGGCCATTTTGTCTCACCAACCGGCTTACTCGAACCTTGTGAGCTCTTTTAAGGACCTGTATAACTTCTGCAAGCCAGCGTCTTAGAAGGCAAAACGCCCTTCTCAGAAAGCCCTCAAGGAACCTCAAAATGCGGGCACGACATGGCACGAACTTGTATTCTATCCCGCACAAGTTCTTAGAAGCTTCAGCTGGATGGTGCGATGTGTGTGCATGCTCTAGCAGAAGGTAATATTGCCTCCGAAACAACTTTACATACGAAGCCAACCCAAACATCGACACCTAAACCCTAAACCCTAGACCCTAAACCCCTAAACCTTAAGCCCTAAAACCCTAAACCCACTAAATCTACATCCTATGTCCAAGCCATGGCGCCAGCAACTCTGGGAGCATCACCCCCCAAGAAGTAGACACTTTCCGTGTAATAAAGAAATTGTGGAAGATTTAAGAACGTGGCGGAGGGCAGGGATGGTTGGGGGAACGGGAAGGCATAGTAAGTTAGGAGCACTTGTTGCTTCAGGGTTCAGGGCTCAGGATCCATATTGGATACTGCACCCACTCAGTTACAGTGGGTTCATATCTGTATTCTACTCCTATAGGGCCCTCAATGTTGCCCCTATGATAGACTCTTTCTGGGTAGGGGCAGTACCCAAGGTCTAGAGGACGTAGGCTTTAGTTTTGGATTGCAGTGCTTTGGTTTTAGGGTCCCTGAGGACCAGGGCTAAGGGTCTAGGTGATTCTCATTTGTGCCGAACGCCTTGCTGTTTTGAAGCAGGGTCGTTCAGATCAGTGGGGAACCAGCTGCCCTAACCCGAACGTGGAAACAACTTTTGGCCCTTAAAGCGTAGTAGACGTAGCATTCATGTCAATGCCGCATCTGAGGGAGTGTGCAATCCAGCTGTGATGAGGGGTCTTGAGCCCTTTCGTTCATCTTATGCCAAGGGAATTGAAAGTCTGGAGATTTTTTTGGATCACTGGAGTCGCAGCTCTTAGGTGGTCCCTCCACCCAGTATTAGGGCAAGATTCGAAGATACCTGGCGCCCCCTATGACTAGATTGTCATAATGTTGCACCCGCTTATGCA
>CAJNIZ010043515.1:141642-157704 GCA_905231905.1 Symbiodinium pilosum
CAACTAATTTCTAGCTAGCTTCTCCGCAGAGCAAAGATTTTCTCATAATACAGTCTAAGAATGGAAGTGAAAGAAGAAAGAGAAAGAAATAGCTGCAGTGGCCAACTCATTGGACCCATTGGTCTGCTCAAGTGTGTGTTTTTTCCCGGGAGTTCAGGGTTTGCCTTCCTTACAGTTTAGGAGGATCTCTCCCCCAACTATAGTAGTGGGCATAACCCATAAGCTGCACTTAATTTGGGCTGCAAGTAAGATAAGAATTAAGGGCCGAGGTTGTTGGCCTAAATGAGCCATAGTCTTAACTCTTAAAAGCGGTATGTATAGGTGATTATATAGGGTAGTGTAGGGATATATAGGGTTTAGGGTCTAAATTTCTCAATAGGGGAGTATTATGGTGGTTATTCAGGGGGGTATTAGGTGTTTGGAATCCCTAAACCCCAAACCCTAAACCCAAATGATGTTGAGCAAGCTCATGATTGTGGCTTTGCAGTGCAACAGCTAGCCCCAAGCGTACCGTATTCCTTAGGAGAACCCCCACCCTGCAATAGTGGTATAGTAGGACTATAAGAGGACCTTAATATAATCCCTCTTCTCCATTATAGGCACTGTTACTGGATGGGGGGTCTACCTAACGTATTCCAGTCTTCGGACGTGAGCAGGATGAGTGAGGATTTGATTTTGGTATACGCCGGCTACGCATAATCGCCTGGCATTGGCATTGCGCAATGCCACCATACCTGGAGAGCCCACTAACTGCACTAGAACCCTTAATATGATTTACAGCATGTCCCTAAGGTCATTGGCCGTCTTGGGTATCTATAGCCCTAAACCCCAGAACTCGAAACTAGGCGAAATTTCTTTGGATTTGTATCGATATGAGTGTACCTTTTTGACGCACCCTATGGTAAGGATTGCAGTGTGTTGGGTATAAACTTAGGTTCCCCCAATGTTGGGAAATCATCATGTAATGTTCTTGCTGGTGACCTGTTTACTGACAGTGTTGCTATCACGTGCCTATTGACCTATTGTAGCCCCTCCACACTCCACAATAGGCATAGGGTTTAGAGTTTAGGGTTTACGGTTGAGGGTTTAAGGTTTAGTGTTTGGGGTTAAGGGTTTAGGGTTTAGGATTTAGAGTTTATGGCTTAGAGTGCCCATTCCCCTGTTGCCTGCTAAGCACAAGGAGGGCTAAGGACTCGGGGTGAATTACCGTTACTTAGGGTTTGGAGGGGCGGCTTTTTGCCTTTAACTTTTTAAATTTTGGAACTAAGAAATTTGAGAACGCAAAGTAATGGTAAGTTTATATGGGCTTGAGGGTCAAGGGTTTGGGGTTTTGGCATTTATGCATGTGCAGCAAGCTACCACGGGTACTCCGAGTTGAGTCAACATGATGCGTGCCCATTTGTAGGAACCAATTTGATATAGAGGAGTTTCCCTATTTTAGGGGTTCCATATTGGGGGTACCCATAATAAGGATTTAGCATCTTGGAGTCCTTGTTAGGGTACCCTAATTTGGGGAAAACTACAGTAGTTCCTACCCCCATCATGAGAAGTATACTTAGTGACTTCGATCTCCTTCTTCAGTCCCTACCCTAAACCCTAGACCCTAAACCCTAAGCCCTAAACCCTAAAACCCTACCAACTAGACCCAATAGAACACTGGAGGCGGCCCCTATCTGATCCCCACATGTGTAGTATTGTATTTGGGAATACTATGGTACCCAACTTCGAGTAAGACTATATCCTCCTTTTGGGTATAGTACTTTATATAAGGAATATTACAGTCGTGGAACCTAGTAAGACAATAATTATCTTACTAGGTTCAACCACAAGACAAACACTACTCACATGGTCCACATCCAATCCTTTTGTCAGCGGCAGCTGCCCCAGGCGTAGATGTTCACGCAATGCGCAGGGCTCAGCTGCACCGCATATTACAGATACTTAGGGCCCAAAGTGGCTGGCACATAATTACTTTGCAGCGCACGTACATACCATATAGCTACACAGGTTTTGCAGGGTTCTGAACCCTTTGCCCACAGATTCATGTCCATTAATTATACGGTAGTTTCCTTAGATAGGGGCTCCCCCATACAGTTCCCAAAACATTATAATCCTTATTAAGGGGACCCCAAAATCCCACCCCTAATTTTGGGAACCCCCCAAATGATGACCGTAGCTCACATGGGCCCAATAAACCCTAAGTCGTTCTTTCCTAAGCCGCAGGGCTCCTGCGTCTGGCCCATCCTCCCCAATGGAGGGTTTGGGCTCAGGGTGTAGCGTTTTAGGATGTGGGACGCATAGGTGATTCTCGCATACTTCTACTTTTAATTAGCTCAATTACGAGCCGTCTACGTCTCCCCCCAATACGACCCTAAACCCTTAGCCCTATGATTATATAATATACTAGGGCAGTCATTGAAACTGGATTATGCGCACCCATGGACCTTCCCGTACAAGTTGTGACTACCCCAAATCCTAAACCCAAACCTCTAAACCCTAAATTTGGGTTTTGGGCTAAGGGTTTAGGATTCCAGTTCCACTCATTAATCCTCATTGTCGTTTTTTTTGCAAACCCCTTGGTAGACGAGAGGTTTTGGGCAGTTTAGAGGATACTGATACTGGTACAACGGGGTTCGGACGGGATCCTAAGATTTTGTCACCCATTTTGACCATTGAGGTGTTAGAGCTTGGGGCCCAGGGTTTAGGGCTTCTCTTACTGGTGCTCCAGGGGGAGCCCCTAAACCCTAAACCCTAAATACCCCATTCCCCTGAGGCACAAGCAACTTAGGGGCGTTCTTTTGGCAGCAGGTTTCATTTCATACCCGCATCGAGCTCGCCCAAAAGGTTTCATGTAGGCATACGAAATAGATTTGGGGCCAAGAGGGGCTTCAACATGATTTGTTTCAGGCCCAAGAATATGGCATAAAGCTGCATGGTCCCTCTGGTTCACAGGGCATCACGCAAAAAAGCAAGGGGCATCGAAGGTAGTTTCGAACACTAGCTCAAACATACGGTAGTCGGTGTTAGCGGCCCAAAACACCCAAATGGTGGCTCACGAAGGTGGTTCCGAATTATCATTAGCCTTAGGAAGGCCACCCTGCAATAGCGGTGGAATAGTAATCTAAGAGGAGCCCAATATGAAATATGATCCTTGTTATCCTTCAATAGTCACTATTACTGGGTGGTGAGGCCCACCTAAACCCTAAACCCTATACAACCCCCTATTATTGTGTGGGGGGTCCACCTAGCACGAGCGCTTGGCGGCCTTACTCCTGAAGGAACATTAGCATTGAAAAAAGATCCCCCCTTTGATGCCACCCAAAATATGGGGTGGTTCCCATATGTACGGGTTTATGGGGTTATATAGGGTTTACAGTATATGGCTTAGGGATTTAGGGTTTAGGATTTCCACAAATTAGGGTTATCTTTTCGGGGATCGTTGTAATAAGGACTATAGTATGTTGGGGTCTTTATTGGGGTCCCCCTTATTTTGGGAAACTACCATATTCTCCTTGCGACTTAGCTTGGGCCTCAGACCCTTAACCCTGCGGGATTCCCTTATACTCCTACTATAGGTACCTAAGTTTTAACCCTTAGTAGGTGCCCTAGGTGCCACGTAGTATTGTACTCTTGGCTGGGAACCCCACAAATGGAGCGCATTTTTGTCAGCTGCCCACCCTAAGAATCCCTAAGCCGTAAAAACATTAAATTTGCGAGGTCACAGAGACAGGCTCGGAACGAATTGGAACGGGCTGCAGCCTCAATTTTGGTACCTTAGGGTTTAGGGACCTTGCTTGGGGGTTCTGGGTGATCACCCGATTGTCATCGCGGTTCTGACCCACCTACAACTTCCTTTAGTCCCCTACCACGGTTATAATGGGGTTATACGTGCCAGTCGTAATTGGGTTATGATTACCCTGAACCTCCAAGTAGAGTCCAACCTTTCAGTCCCCAGTCCTGTACATTGCGGATACTCACTTGCTCAAGACTTCCTCCATCCACAGTTTGACAGGATGCTGCACTATGTTTCAAAATGCATTGAGGGGTTTATCAATGCACTCACGCAAAGCTTGCTGTCCCAAAAACAGAGGATTATGCAAGGAATTTCTGGAAAAATCTTGCCACAGGTGCCGTGGGGGCCTATCAAAAGGATTCCCCAAACGGGAAGCCTGGCCGGGCGTGGGAAACTCATATAGAGTGCAATTTAGAATTGATGAAGGGTACCAGGAACTCCAAACCCTGCATCAGGGAGGTTTCCTTAGTACCCTTAGGTTTGTACCTTTGGGTTTGGACCCCAAAATCATGGCTTACAGCCCTTAATAAACCCGAGACCCTAACCCTATACCCTAAGCCCTAAACCCTAAACCGTGAAGGCTTTGACAGTACTGTTTGCAGAATTCCTAAGTCTTAAGTGGATCGCGCCGCGCTTTGGTAACCACTGGGCAGTTTGTAGAAACCTGCTCTAGGGTTCAGGGTCAGATGGACAACATCCTGTGTGACCTTTATTAAAACCCAACAATTAGGGACCCCCTTCTGGGAGCTTTCGTCATCAACACTAATTGAAACCCTAAACCGCATGGTAATCTCGCAATCTCTTTGAGAACCTTTGACCTTGGCTAGCTGCCCTCTCACTAATCACCGCCACTTTCTGAGAGGGCTCAAGAGGTGGGTAAAGGAAGGTGGGGTGTACGAAATGAGCCCCAACATAGTAGAGTATATACTAGGCTATTGGGACTAGATCGGGTGGTGCAAGATTTCCTCCATCCACCCTAAACCCTCAACCCTATTGGGAGCCTTGGGCTCCTGCATTGAGTAAGAAATGAGGAAGTCGAGAATGTTGCTCCAAGTCAGCTGGCAGCAGCCTACTCCAATACGGGCCCTACCCTGAGCCTCCTATGACTATTTGAGGCTTTCTGGGGGAAGGTTTGGGCTATGGGGGCTAAGGTTTGGGATCCCATTATGAGGGTCCAAGAGGCTTGGGGTAGTATTTAGACCAAAACTCTGAAACCCTAAACCCTAAACCCTAAACCCTGACAACCTCCCACATCCTAAACTCTCAACTTACTGGTTGTTAGTAACTAATGAGGGGATATGATCTCTATATACCCCTATATAATCTGTTTAGGGTTTAGGGTTTAGGGTTTCATGTCGCACTAACCCTAAACCCCAGGACCTAAATCCTAAACCCTATACTACATTATCTTTATTCCATACTAACCCCCAGTAAGTCAAGCATCGCACTGGCAAAGGCCTTGATGCTCGAGGAGGGCGACCTCTTCGACGACAAGGCTCAGCAAAGCATGATCCAGAGTGTGGTTTAGGGTGTAATGATTTAGGGTTTAGGCTTTAAGGTTTAGAGTTTAGAGTTTACGGCTTAGGGTTTAGGGTTTAGGGAGTGTATGGGGCTACTGTAGGGGCTTAAACGAGGTATAAGTACAAATATTTCCCCAAGATGCAGTATCAAACAAGCTCTATAGTGAATGGCAATAGTGTAATGCAGGAAACAAGCTCTATAGTGAGTGGCAATAATGTAATACAGGGCGTAGGGTTTGGGGGCTCACACACGCAAGAGCTACATGAGCTACTGTGAATATAGGGGTATTTAATGGATTGTTAAGGGTGGACATAGGGCCCCTTTGGTAGTATCGAATTGGTATGGTCCCGAATGTAGTCCCTGATAGGAATCCACGTCCATTACTTCTGTAGGAAATAATGACTCTGGCTCACATAGGCTCATATAGGGATTTAGGGTTTCTGGCTCAGAGTCCGGGCTAAGGCTTGAGCAGGGATGTGGCGCAACATTCAAGGTAAATGCTCATGGTATACCTGCTTAGACCTTTCAATCTAGCACATCTGTTGGGGTTCTGGCAAGAACCCCTGTTCAAAAGCCAGAAAAATCCAAAACGACACTGCACTGGGCGGC
Organism: Symbiodinium pilosum; assembly: GCA_905231905.1. Classification (NCBI taxonomy): domain Eukaryota; class Dinophyceae; order Suessiales; family Symbiodiniaceae; genus Symbiodinium; species Symbiodinium pilosum. The sequence continues at coordinate 147,566 of CAJNIZ010043515.1, forward strand.
TGTGTGCCTTTGCAATGTTGCAGTTACAGGGCCGTGGACTACTTGAATTAGCTTTTTTACAAGTTTGATGCTGCTGCTGCTGTTGTTGCTGCTGCTGCTTGAGTTGTCAAATTCCTGCCCCAGAACCCAAAACCCTGAACTCTAGGCCCTTAAGGGCTTCAAATCTGGCTGAAGGGTATATTCGGCCGACAGACCCTGCCTGACCGTAAGGTCTGGGACAAATGCTTACCCTTCAATGATGCAACCGTTTGAACCCCAAAGCTTCATGTGTCACAGTGCTTCCTGTCTCAGATTGCCCAACTCCGACCTGTTATGTCAAAATTTGAGTCTATACGCCTTGAGCCGAATTGGTTCGTGGCATTCAGACGGCTTACCCAACTTCCATGGCCCGAAACGAACCCCTTCTGGATGGCGAGGTTGATAGACGTGATCCTAAACCACCACCCTGCTTGATATGTGATGAAGCCACGGGATGCCGTCAATGTGCTCCTAACTGATTACCAATATTAGGGTCGTACATTCCATACACAATTCTGGTGTAGAGTACCTCGAATGAACCTCAGCATGATGTTGGCAACTGTTCAGGACAATCCGTACAAACCTTTCCAGGGTTTAGGGCCTTTTGATTTTGAATTTTCTTGTCCATGCGATTTGCCTTCATTGGTAATGATTGCGGGCCCGACACCCCGGCCCCTAAACCCCAAACCTAAGCCCTTCGATTCGGGCCTAAGTCCTAAGCTCAGGACCCGACAACCCTCAAGAGGTGTCAGGGGGGCCCTGGGGGATACAGGGGTTTTTAGGGTTAGATACAGGCTATATGGGGCTTATGTGGGGTTATACACGGGATGATCAAATGGGAAAGCGGGAAATTAGATGCAAGCAAGGGTTATAGAGTGGTGTATACATACATATCCATACATAGGGAACAATGCGGGTTACCTATACCAAGGTTTTTTTACTTAGTGCTTTCGAGTTTACATGTTGGTCCCCCTATTTGTCGAAGCCAGCACCTTCCCAACACTCAGAAGATGACAAACCTGGAAGCACCCCTAAAGATGGGTTTTGGGTTTTGGGTTTAGGGTTTACTTCCTATAAGCCCAAGCCAGCAATTTTTGGGGGGGGTTCTGGAAGTAATGCCTACGGAATCCCTTCAGTAGGACCCCGTTTAACAACCCCTTTTACAGGACCCCTATGTGAGATCTCCAGATACCCTATCGGGGAACCCAAGAATACATTCCCCGCAAGATGACCCAATTTACTGTTTACGGTTTAGGGTTAAGAATTTAGGGTTTGGGGTTTAGGGAAGCTGGGCTGGGGGTTTATTGGGAGGCTCATGTTTTTGGTTGGTTTCGGGGGTCGGGCTGCATACATTTCTCAATTGGCCCCTTGCTCCGTAAAACCTAAAACCCTAAGCCCTTGGTCCCTGAACCCTAAACCCTAACCCATAAACCCTTGTTCCCTGAACCCTAAACCCTAAACCCTTGTTCCTTAAGCCCTAAAACCTAAAATCCTAAAACCCTAAACCTTAAAGCCCGCAACCTTAAACCCTAAAACCCTGAACCCTGAAGCCCCAAAGCCCTGACACTCTAAACCCTAAAGCCCCAAATCCTGAAGCCCCAAAACCCTAAAATCCTAAACCCTAAAAGCCTAAAAGCCTAAACCCCAAATCATAAACAGAGGAGCTCATCAATCAGCTCTTGAGGGATGCCATGGTCCAGCAGGCGATGTGGACTTCTGTGGGGTATAACGTTTGGGGTCCAGAATTTAGAGATTTTTTTGGTGTTTAGGGTTATGATTTAAGGGTTGGGGTCTCGAATTTAGAGTTTAATAGGGTTGAGGGTTTAAGGTTTTAGGGCTTTAGGAGTTGGGGCTTTAGGGTTTAGGGTTTAGCAGGGGCTTAGAGTCAAGTGTTGAGGGGTTACCGTGTAGGGTACATTGTTTTGGTTCAAGAAGTCGAGGGGATAGCCAATATCCCTAAACCCTAAACCCTAAACCACGTGTTTAGGGTTTAGGATCATGCTCGCCACCGCTTTTTGAGGAAGGGAGGGTCTTCGCAAATGATGTAGGCTTCTCCTAAGGGTCCAAGGACCCAAATAACAGTATTTTTTGCCATAATATTAATGGTATGTGGGCCCTAGGGCCCTGTAATTTGGGTCCTTGGACCCGTAGGGTTCATGATTGGCGTATCCGTGCCAAGGTCAGTTCGTTGTTCTCAATCAGTTACCCGGCCGCGTGTTTTACTTCCTCATCCTTGCCTTCCTCCTCATCCTCCTCCCTCCCAAAACCCAAAACCCTAAAACCTAACTTTCTCCTACATTGTCCATCCCTCTCCTCCTTCGCCTCTTGTGAGTCGAGTTTTAGATCTCACATAACTCTGAAGTCACTATCTTTGAAGGTATCTAATAGCAGGGGGTGTGAGGTATAGCTGCATCGCCTACATTGCCCGATCAAACTGCATACACCTCGGCCTTCATGCTGAATTCCATGCCTGGTCTCGTGAAATTGGGGCAGATCCCTGTCCTGATTGTGAGGTCAGTCCAGGGCTATCCCTGGATGGACCTGTGTTAACGTTGCGATGACCCACACATTCATGAATCAGCTGAGTAGGTTCGCTGTAGATATTGCAGGTAGCAACCCAGACCCCTGGGAGGATCTAGAAAGTAGAACCCCCAATTTGGTACCCTATACTACTATTGGGTAATTCCTTGGAACCCTTAAGGGGGTTCTACTTTCTAGATCCGCCCAGGGGTCTGGGAAGCTGACAGCCTCAGTTCAAGGCCAGAGAAAAGGTCAAGTGCTCCTCACCCCAAGGCTCATTTTGTGCCGGTTCAGGTTCTAACGTTTCTGTCCACATCTTCTAGCCATGAAAGGCAATCCTCAAAAGGCAGCCCAAAATTTGTTTCCCCCATGGTTCCTAAACCCTTAAGCCCACCAGTTCTACACGCTCGACCTCCACGGACAAGACTCTAAACCCTAAACTCTAAACCCTAAACCGCTCCAGGAGGCTGCCAGGTTGATCGAAGTGCAGGCAGGGTTCGGGGTTCTGGGTGTAGGGTTTACAGGCATTGTAGGGTTTAGGGTCAGAATGGGATGATTTGGGGGGCATCTTGAGCATTTAGGGTTTAGGGTTGAGGGTTTAGGGGATATGCAAGTAGTTTTGGGGGCTACGGTGGCCCTAAACCCTATAGCGTACGATCTCAGCCCTCAACCTTGAACGTTTTAGGGTTGTCGAAGGTTTTGCTACGCCTAAAACATCCTTCATTTGTGGTAGTCTAAGGGCTTTATTTATGATCAATGTAAACCCCAGGTGCCCTGGTAGTCCCTTGTTACTTTGGGGTCCCTTTGTTAAAGCTGAACATGAGCAAACAGGACAGCGCCCTTATTTTCCAGTACCCTAAACCCTAACCCTTCACCCTAAACCCTAAAACCTGGTTGTATCGGCTCTGCACCCATCTCGGGGGACCCTTCAGACAGGTACGGGCCCCAAATGTAAGGGCATTTCCCGCTGTATTGAGGGGTTTAGGGGTTTAGGGTTTCGGTGTTGCCTTTTGGTGATAACGGCTATTGTAAGGCGTTTAGGGTTTCGGGAGTTTGGGACTTTGGGGGAGTGGCCTAACCCACATCAGTGGTCAGGGGAAGGTCCGCAGGATTCCCCCAAATGCCCAACAGCCTAAATTGAAGGTTTAGGAATTTTAGGATTTAGTTTAGGGTTCGGGGTTTCGCGTTTTAGGATTAAGTGTAAGGTTTTAGGTTTAGGGTTGTTAGGATTTAGTCTAGGGTTTGGGGCTTAAGCGTCCATCTAGGTATATAGCATATGTTTGCGGCGCAAAAGGGTAACCAGATATACTGTATACTTGCAATGGTGCTCAAGTATATACAATATGGCTATGTGGACCCTAAACCCGAAATCCTAAACCCTAAGCCCTAAACCTGAAACCCTAAACCCTCAACCCTGAACCCTAAAACCCTTGCAAAAGCAAATTCGAGGACCCGCAGAGCTCCACATATGTCTACTTACTGGTTATTAGGGTTATTACTGTTATTAGGGTTATTAGGGTTTAGGGTTTAGGGGTTTAGGGTTTAGGGTTTTGAACACTGCCATATGAGCCATGGTCTAAACTCCCTAGAGGGGGCTATATAGGCGATTGCATATGGGATTACTATAGGGCTTATTAACGGGGATACTTGGAGTTTAGCCAATGGCTCGTATGGCTGTAGGCTTTGGGGCATACATAAGACGATTGAAGCTACTACAGTATAGGAAGTTCGGGCCTTAGGGTTTAGGGTTTAGGGAGGAATGAAGCTACCGTATAGGACTTTGAATGCACCTACTTTATAGATCGACGCCTCCTTTTCCTGCGAACAGCCAGCAAGTCTCGAGCCCCTAAACCTTAAACCCTGAGCCCTGAGCACTAAACTCTAAATTGGAAGCCTTAAGCCCTAAACCCGATACCCTAAGACTTAACCCTTACTATCGAGACCATGTGACACAGCGTCATAGCAAGCTTTTAGGCCGAACTCGAGGGTTTCATAGCTAAGCTTGAAAAGGGGATTTGTCACGTGTAGGGTTTAGGGTTTTAGGGTTCAGGATTTTGGGTCGAGGGTTTAGGATTTTGGGTTTAGGGTGAATCTGACCTCGAATTCCCATATGATTTTGACGTTCCTCAGGATGTTCCATTTCCAAATTTCCAAGCAAGCGCCACGCAATCAGTCAAGTTCGCACCAACCAGTCTTCAAATCTGTACTCTAGCACTCTTGTTTGAAAATCCCTCTAGAAAACCGAAGCAGGGCGTACCCCTACACTATCCTTCTAAGGGTATGATATACCCGTTTCTGAGAAGCCCCTGCATTATGGTTTCCGTGTTTCATAATCATTTTCCAAGAAAAAGGGACCGTCGTAGCCTCTTGAAAAGCCCCACATATCCTCCGACCCCCCATCGGCCCCGATTTCTTGCCTCAACAACGGACCCCCACTTTGGGCTTTGGATGCTGCCACTGAGTTGTAGCAGCACAGTTTGGACAAACCTGGAATGAATTTCAGGCGACTGTGCCAGATGCATGGGATCTTGGGGTAGGCTGTGCATTATCCATGAGATGTTAAGCGCAACTACGCAGCTCTGAACGTTCCGCCCTGCATGGACAAACAGCGATCCTGCATCATGTCGATACGCCAATAACAGGAGCGGCTCTTGCAAGACCACTGTAGAGTTGTAGCATGACGGATTCTACAGGTGGCACTTGCTCAAGATGAAAGCAGTTGAGGAGATGCGGAAGGGGGTTGAGGAGATGAAGGAACATTAGAAGGTGAGTTGGGGGCATGAGGAAGGGCGTTGAGGAGAGGGTGTGGGTTCTTATCGCATTTGTCGTGTTGTGTTTTGTGTCTGCTTTTTTTCCTTGGGCCGTTCCGCCTCTCAGTCGGGTCAGTGGGTCGGTCCCTAGGCCCTAGGCCCTACAGTAAGCCCAAAAACAGTCTGGACCATGCGGCACTAACTGTTCCTGGTGCTTTTAGGGTTTAAACCTTGCATCAACCCTAAACCCTTCTGGACATATTGCAACGTCACCAGACCTCATCCAGAATGGTAGGTTGCTGGGTTGTGTAGAAAGTGCTCCCACGATGTCTTCACTTCAAGTACTCCGGCTGCTAGAAAACAGTCCCCCTGAAACCTAAAACCTTAAAACCTAGATTAAATATTCCCACTCTGCTACCCAATATATTAGGGTTATATAGGGATAATGGAAAAGAAAATGGAAACTACTACTTAGGATTCATATTGACCCAAAGCTTTAAACTCAGAACAGGTCCAGTCAGAGCTGGGGGATGGCTGTGACCTGAGTTTCATGGGTTCATCAAAAGAAGCTTAGGGTTCAGGGTTTAGGGTTTAGGGTTTAGGGTTTAGGGTTTCAGGATATGGGGCTAGGATTTAAGGCGCCGGATTTCGGGTTAAGGGTTTAGGGGTTAAGGTTCGGGACTTCGGGTTTTGGGCTTAGATTTTTTGGGATTAGGCTTTTTGACATGGAGGGCTCAGGATTAGGACGTAGGGCGTGGATTATTGAGTACTGGGTACCGTTGGGCCTTGCTACGGCTTCTTTAAGCTTACTATGCGCCTTTCATGCTGGGGAAGGTGCATATTGGGGTGGTCCATGGCCCTATGGCAGCTGTTGGGCGTTGACAGGACTTCCAGGTTCCCTTTAAAAGGGGTGTAGGGTTCAGGGTTCAGGGTATGGTTTATGGGGGCTGTCAAAATTGTGGTCGGTTTTCGGGTCGCCGTTATGCAATGGCCTCGAATTAAGGATTACTGCAGCCAAAACCGGGACCACAATGTTGACAACCGACCATTCAGGGGTTCTGTAAAGTACCACTTAGAGACTAAGGTATTGAGTTTGAGTAACGGTTCAGGAGCTGTACCGCAGGTTCATGGGCGTTTGCAAATATTTAGAACTATGCAACCCAAGTAAGCAGCCCATTTTTGGGGGGAACTAGGGTAATGACGACCTTGCCCTCCCCAACAATGGGGACCCCCTCTACAACCAAAAGGCCCCAAGACCGAAACCCTAAACCCTAAACCCAAGACAGATCTGGGGATCTCGTGGTTCCTATGGAAACTTATCCCAAGACAGATCTGGGGATCTCATGGTTCCTATGAAGCTTAGGGTTTAGGGTTAGGGTTAGGGCTTGTCAGGGTTGGGGATCCTCCGGTTCCTAGTAAAATGCACAAGGTGGCCGGTGATTGCATGGCCAGATCACAAAAGCCACTTGATAAGACATCTATGGTTTTTGGTTGACTCACCCTCATCCCTAAGCCCCAAATTGGGAGAAATCCTGTTATATACGAATATTATAGATACCCATTATGGTAACTTAATTTCAGTCCCTTAACAGCAACCCAGTAATTGGCAAAGCCTAAACCCTAAAACGTAGACCCTAAATTATAGTTTCCATTTTCTATTTCATTAGCCCCATATATAACCCCTATATTACCCCCCATACATCCCCTACATATTCCCTATATATACCCTTTATAACCCTGTTCGACATACAAGCTGGGCCTTTGAGACCCATGCTTTTCCGGCCTCATCATTGTTCAGTGCTCAGGGTTTAGGGACCTATGGACAGAATACAGCCTTATGTTCATGTTGTTGCTCCCCACAAGAGCAACCCTAAACCCTAAACCCTGGCCAATTTTGCACTGTTGTGCTAATTGGGATTCAACGGAAGGGTGAAGACTTGCAAGGGTGCTACCCTTTGGGTCCTTCCTTGCCGTAGCTTTCCTTAAAGGTTGTTCAGCGGCTATCATAACTCCTACCTTCTCTAAGTCCGAAATCCTAAGCCCAAAGCCTTCAGCACTGCCGGTAAGCAAGCGGGAGTCATGACCCCTAAGCTATCCTATGATACCGCCGCACGGAACCTTCACCTTGAAGCCCGAACCTTGAACCACAACAACTTCTGGTTTCCAACAGAAGGGGTTCTTCTAAGAGCCTTTGGAATGAAATTCATAACATGCTGGAGGTTGGTGCACCCCATCCATGGAAGCCGGCAGATGAGCCATAGTCTAAACTCCTTAAAGGGCAATACATAGGGGATTATATAGCGAGCTACTATAGGGGGTATTAAGGGGGATACTAGGAGTCTAGACAATGGCTCAGATAAGGTTTGGGGTTGTTTGGTTAACGCCTCAAGCCAGTCAAGCGAATCTCAAGAAAGACCAGCAGGGGAGGCTCCCTTTCATGCAAGGGAATATATATATATATATGTATGGTTGGTTGTCAAAGTTATGGTCCCTTTTTGGGTACCCCAAATATTAGATGCCGTATTATAACAGGGATCCAAAAAGGGACTATAAGTTTGACAACCACCCATATGTATATATTACCCTAATATTACCCCAATATACTATAGTAGTTCCATTTTCCCAATATAACCCCCATTTAACCCAATTTATCCAGACCCCCAGCACGTGGGGTAGGGTTACGGTATCCAGAGCTTAGGGCTGGAGCATATGTTACGTCGTAGTTTTCATCCCTCAACAAAGCTGCTCCTGCTGCCAGTCTGCAACCCATCACCAGTTGGACTTGTCTGGTGGCTCGGAGAATGTCATTCATTCACTCACTCACCGGACTGGAGAATTGATGCGCACAAGATGCTTCTGCTGTTGCTTCTCAAAGACCTGGGCCCGCATGTCCGCTGTCATAAAAATTGTACTACTGCTGGGTGCTGCCTGCCTTCCAGTTTGAGCTCACCCTCGTCCTCGCTAACTCCAGACGGCAAGGAAAGCAAGTTGTTTGGAACAAAGGTTGGTTTGCCTTTCTTTATGAGCTGTAGATTTTTGGTAGGGAGTTGACAGGCATTTCACTGGACTCGAGAGCGATGTGTGTGAGTAGAAGCGACGCAGTGGTCCTATGAGTCCCTGTAAGATTGTTTTTGGATGTACGGATCCCTCCAAAACAAGACAGCCATGGAGCTCTCAATCTTACCTCAACCTCAAACCCTCGACCGTAAACCCATGGCATTATACCATAGGCCCTGAACCCCAAATCCTGAGGAAAGCAAAGTCTTTGGAGCCAGCAGCTAACCGTGCTGGCCGACCAGGAGCTGAGGCCTTGTTTGTAGTGTGCTTCGAAGAGATTCAGGGCTCGGGGTTGAGGGTTTAGGGTAGAGATTGAGGGTTATATAGCTTAAGGCTTAGGTTCTTAGAGTTAGTTGTTTGCATTTTTTTCGGGAGGTGGGAACGAGTGATATGAAATGTAAGGCATACCCCTAAAGCCGAAACCCAATAGAAAAGGCCACCCGTCTGAAAGGGTACTGGGCTTATGCCCCGCCAAGGGCCACGAGATCTGAAGGAGGAACCCCCCGAAGGGCCCCTCAAAAAGAGTTATGGGCTGGTTATGTAGCCAGGCCCCCTAAAGGATCCAAAAAATGGAACCCCCCAATATGAACCCATTACTACATTGGGGAAACTAGGGGATCATTAGGGGGTTCCATTTTTTGGATCCTTCAAGGGGTCTGGGTAAAGGTTTCTAGGGAGACCATACAGTATGAGCTGCGGATACTGAAGTTAGGTTGGGTGGACCTATAAGGGGATGTGCATTGGGTTTACGGGGACCTTTAAGGAATATACTAGAACTTTGGTCCAGAGATCATATGTAGGGATCTACAAACACCGATGTCTTTATGAAAAGGGACTCTAAACCCTGAACCTGTTTTTGGGGAGCCTCGCACCCACAAGAGGGTTTATTGCCATTACTTTGGGTTTGGGTGATCATTTTGGCTTTAAGATTTCTAGAATTTTCGAAGCTCAGCAAATTTGAAAACCCGAAGGAATGGTAAGTTTATATGGGCTTCCGGGTTTGGGGTTTGGGGGAGCTATCTCTGGTTGGACCATTGGATCTGAAGCACTTACATAGTTCAAAGTATGGTTTCTGTAGTGCCAGACCCCCTAAAGGATCAAGAAATGGAACCCCCCGCCCATTACTACATTGGGGCAACTAGGGGATTATTAGGGGGTTCCATTTTTTTGATCTTTTAGGGAGTCTGGGGTAGGAAAGTCCGTAATAGTTTGGATAAGGATTTAGGGTTTAGGGTTTAGGTACTTAGGATGGTTTGGGTGAATGAAGGCATGCAAAAGAAAATGGAAACTACGTTTTCGGGTTAGGGGTTTAGAATAGCAGGGATCGAAAGAATGGAAAAGATCATGGAAACTAATACACCAATGGGGATCATACAGGAAACCCTTTGCCCCTAACACATACATTTAATCTTTTAATGGGTACCCCAGCCCCTGAACCCTAAGCCTTGTAACGCGTCCTTCCGCTACATTGTGAGTCCTTTTGGCCTTAGGAAGCATTATACAGTCCTTATTCGCCCCTTCAAGCCTGGGTAAAGGGACATACTGTCTACACAGCCCCCATATCAGCCCAGTTCCCATTTACTTTTTCATTTCGTTCTCCGTTATTGGGGGAAGATTCCCCTAAGTCCTATATGACATCAGCCCTAAACCATAAACCCTAAACCCTATATGACCCCTCTAAAGGGGAGGTGGTTAGTCGTGCGACCCAAGCCGGCATGGGAGACACGATTTGGGGTTGAGGGTTCAGGGCTTAGGGCTTGAGGCTCTATTTACCCATGGTTAGCAGGGAATGAA
>CAJNIZ010043515.1:157804-169674 GCA_905231905.1 Symbiodinium pilosum
GCTCGGATTGAAACGCTTTGGATTGCCACAGTCTACCTTGAACCTCATTCAGACGCAATATACGGACGCACCCTTTTTCACAGAGGGGCCTACGGGAGAAACAGGGCAGTGTTCTGGGGCTTGAAAGGTCTGGAAGCTTTGGGAGGCCATGCAATGGTTCTGGGAAAAGCTGGAGGGTTTGGCTCTGGGACGCCCTGGCCTAAGAGGCCCTGAGGGTCTGAAAAGGTCCACTTGGCAGGCCCTCAGGAGACTAGGCTTACTCAGCACAAGGCGGAAAGGCTGAGAGATATATCACTTCAGGTCACAGATTGCGGCCAAGCGTCTGGAGTCTGGATGCTTATTTAGAGTTCGAGGATGGTGCGTCAGTTTCTTCCGTGGGTAGCTAGAGTGCTCTTGCCNNCTCAAGTAGTGTAGTGTCCGGCGCGTCTGAAAGGCCATCCCAAACTAGGAATGCTGCGCCCGCTGAATTAACGACTCCTTGAAGAAAAAGATTTGCCTTCAGAAAGTGCTTCAGGGCTTCGGACGCGAGCGAAGCGCTTGACGCCTGCCTATGTTCCCTGGAAAAATAGGAGCAGTTACAAAGAGGTTTTGGTTTACGTATCCTTACACCAGGGAGGGATCGCGAGTCGACTGCAACGCCCTGCTGGTGTGAGGACTGGTACCCTAGGTCCCCCGAGCTTAGTGAGGGTAAGGTGGCCACGTGTTGGCTTGTGGACAGGCGTCAAAGCCAGCATGGCCAAACCATTCTCACTGCAAGCACAGAGGCCAGTGTCGATAAAGAATGCCGGCCCCGTCAGCCAGACAAACAAACACGCCAGCCGGACCTTCGGCAGCGGATGTGGCTCATGCCCAGGTTCGTCCAGTCCCTAACGCGATTCATCAGCAGTGGCAGAAGCGTTGGTGGTCCGGATCTACAGGGGTAAAGGCTCCTTTTGGACATCAACAACTACAGCCCGATCAGCCTGCTGAGCACGCCTACAAGTCTTCACAAGCTGGCTGTCCGTCGTCAACTTTGGAGCCGGCTCATGGGGCTGCCAATGTGCGGAGAAGTACCTGAAGAGATTTTTTCTCACAGTGGAGTGCAGGCTCTGGGAGGGCCTCTGCGAGGCTGTGGAGGTTCTGAAGAGGTGTCCTGACCCAGTTAGACTTGCTGCAAGCAAGAGGCCTGAGCCCGAACTAACAGACCTTGCAAGGCCTTGGTCGCGGAAACGGGTGTTGAAGTGGAGTGCTCTCGTTACACGCAGAAGAGGGTCGAGAATCCCAACTATGGGCTGTGTCTGACGCTCTGCCTTCTGCCGGTCCTCCATATGAAGCTTGATGCGCCAACGCATCCGCAGTCACTTATTCTGATGCTGTAATCTCCTCATGCGCTGGAGTTCTGGTTGGGCTTGGAAAATTCTGGAAAGCCTGAAGCCCGGAGGCCTGGGAGGTTTTTGGGAGTGCCCCGCCCTGGAAAGCCTGGGCTGGCATTCCCTGGAGGGCCTTGGGAAGGCCCCCTTGCAGGCCGCAAAAAACACAAAGCACACCATATCTAGCTACGCTATGGAGGAGGTCCGGTAGGCCGTCCCCTGAAGGAGGTTTCTCGGTGGGGTGAGCTTGTGAGTTGACTTGTGCTGGTCAGGGAGGTGAAGCTTCACCCTCGCCTCGCCGCGACCCGTTCTTTCTGATTCTGCCATGCGCTCGGGCTGTGAGCCCTCGGCCAGCGTTCGCGGCTTGTCGCTTGACGGCAGCGACCTCTCACTTAGTTTAGGGTTTAGGGACCCTAAACCCGAACCTTCAAAGCCGGATATTCTAAACCCTAACAACCCCAAGCCCGAATCCTTAAACTCTAAAGTCGCTAAACCCTAAACGCGAATCCCTAAACCTTACGCCCTAAATTAAACCCCACACCGTAAACCCGAATCCCTAAACCCTAAAAAAGGAGCCTCCAATCAGCACAGAGGTCGACATTGCTTTGGACCCCAAAACCTGGCAGCCTTGAAGCCCTGAAGTTTGCAAGAGTTCTTAGGGCTTAGGTATTAGGTTTCAGGGATTCAGGCCTAGGGTTTAGGGATTAGGGTTTAGGGATTTAGGGTTTAGGGATTTAGGGTTTAGGTTTTAGGGATTGGAGTGTTGATCAGGCTTTAGGGAATAGGGATTAGGAGCTAGGATTTACGGCGTAAGGTATAGGGCTCAAGTCCGAAATAGCACACGCTTCTCCACAACAAACTCAAAACCCCGACCAGGATGCCACCAAAATGCGCGGCCTAAGTGCCTGTAGAGCAACTTCCTCTGTAAACCCTGAGCCACAAAATACTTGTTGTTGAGACACAACCCGATAACACGAGACTCCAGGCTGAGATCCCATTTGCTGTCGGAGTTAGAACAAAGACCAATATTATTCCCCCATGGTTATTTTATACAGCTATAGCCTACAGCACAGTCTACCCCAAAACCTTATTTCAAGTATCAGGTGTCTTTACAGTACCCACAATTTAGCACGTTAGTTTTGGCTAGGTCAAGATTTCGTAGCTGTAGTGAGACGGTATCACAGGAGTGACAGTTTAGGGCAACTGCCGCCTCCCGCAGAGCCCAATACCCCTCGTTAGGGTTTAGGGTCCAGGGTTAATTGGGGGCGGGTTCCCAAAATTAGGGGTACCTTTTATGGGGGTTCCCATGCTGAAGACTATGGTACTTTGGGATCTACATTGGGGTCCTCCTATTTATGGAAACTACCACTTCAGCAAGACATTGGGGTCGTCTTATTTATGGAAACTACCAAATCAGCAATACACGGGTCATGATACTAAGATCCTTAACAAGATTTCAGGCGAATCCTTGATTTGGTGGTATTCGCTCCGTGGGAAGCTGGACCATATATGGCACAAATCTCAGTCATGGCATCGACACTTCTCCACATTGCACATCAGCACGCCAGAATGTTCTCTGCAAAAAAGTCTTATTGGGACGTAGCTTGGACCTTGGAGCCTTAACCCTCTAGGAGTCCCCCCTACACCCTAAAAAGGAATATTATAGGCAAGCTAGGAATGGACTCATGATCTTGAGAGAGCCGCCACTCAAGGACCTGAATCCCTAGAAGCCTTCATGTTGAAACCCCCCACCTTCCAGCCTAATTTGAAAAGCCTTTAGCCCTGAACCAGGTTAGGGCTGGGTTTAGGCTTCAGGTTTTAGGGTGATTTTTTTATAGAGGTTGAGGTAGGCCCTTGATTAGTAAACCTCCTCCTTCTAGGGGCCTTGCTATTGGGATCCCTGTTATGATCCCTATTGCGGGAACAGTCCCCACCAACGGGAGGGAGTTTATTAGTGAGGGGGGTCTGGGTTAAATCTGAAAGCCGTTGAGCCCTGAACCTCGCACGTATTCTGACTATTTACACAACCCCTTTAATGGACCTTTTCAAGGGACCCTTAGGTATCCTTGAACCCTACACCCCAAACCCTAAATAAGATTTAGGGCTTAGGGTTTAGCCGGGCCCCTTCCAGGAGATAGTGCTGCTCGGGCTTTCGCCAAGGGGGTCCCGTCGGTCTGAGTTGCAACATGTTTCGGAGTGTCGCTCAGAGAGATTGCAGAAGAGAGTGCAAAAAGGGATTACCTGGACCAACCGCCTCTTTTCCCCCTTGCAAGGTTCCCTCGTAATTAGCTTGATGTACGTAGCGTCAATTAGGTACTTAGGGTTTAGGGTTACCGAATTGCCCAACGCCCATAAAAGTAGCCCAACACGGAGGTTACTCTACATCAGGTGGGGTTTGTATAGAGTGTATGAATCAGGGTTTCAAGCTTCGGGGTTCACGTTCAGGGTATATGGTCTAGGTTCATGGATTTAGGGCGTAAGCTTTGGGACCGGCTGGGGCTTAGGATTGCAGGCTCAGGTTGCATGACGGGTCAAGGGTTCAGAGTTTATAGTCCCCCTTGAGTAGATAGAATATGGCTTTGGATATAAGATCCCCATGTACCCCATATTCTACCTAAGGGTGACCATAGGTTTAGCATGATCGGGCCTGAGGTTTGGAGCCAGGTCGGTGGTAGACAAGGCTCCCAACCATGACTGTGTGACAGTTGGATATAAGTACTTTTCATCCCATATGGGAGTTTCTCTAAACAGGGGGACCCCAATATATTATAGTCCTTTTATAAGGACCCCCAAAAGGTACCCCTAATTTTGAGAAACCCCCATATACCTGGCAAAGAACATGCATCTAGGTTTTCATTCGTATTTCAATCAAAAGCCATATAAGAGAGCCAGCAAGCTCCCTCTTGAGAGCAGTGCACCCTGAGGATCACCACTTTTCAGCTAGTGCCTGTTTAGGCTTTAGGGTCCAGGGCTTAGGTGGATACGAAAAATTCCGGCATGGCCCCGAGTGCCCGAAACCTTGCGAATTCGGGTGATATGCTAAGAACGTGCAGGATTTCAGAACGGATTTCTGCAAAGCCTATACAAATGGCACATACTTGGGAGTTTTGCAGCCCTACTGTTGACACGAAGACCTGGCGGCCAAGGGTATTTTAGGAGTTAGGGTCATCAGATTTTCACATTCCTCATGCGCCCATTGCTAAGGACCTACTACCCCAGGTCCTGATCCCTGAAAACCTAAGCCCCAAACCCTAGACTCTACATCTCAAAGCCTGAGTTCTGCATCCTAAGCCTAAGAGCCTTAAACGTAGAGGTACTTGTTAATAATTTCTACCTTTTGCTTACGATGATCCTAAGGAACAGCAAAAATTAGACATTTCCTTTAGGGTTCCAAGTTCACCATAGTAAAGCCTAGACCCTGAACCGCAGGCTGGTTGCAGAGCAGACTAGTCTCGGGAATAAAGGGTTTAGGGTTTAGGGTTTAGGTCAGAATAAGTCGGAACATCATCCCTTCATCGCCCATATACAACTGTAGTACGCTATACCACAAAACCCTCTTCTCATGTTTTCGGACCCTTTTTGGATGATTCATTGTTCAGGGCTAATGTAGAGCGCGCTAGGGTTGATAACTTAAGGTTTAGGGTTTTAGATTTAAGGTTCGCGGCGAGACGGTAGAATCCTTTTACAGCGAGGTCGTTATATGAAGGGTTATATGAATGGTTCCTGGATTGTACCCCTAAGTCCGTACCCCTAAAAGGTTTCTCCAAAAGGCCCCAATATAACCCCTTTATTAACCCATATGGCCTTCTGGGGTTCCTTAAAAGAATCCCAAAACGAGGAGCACAACCTTAGGCCCTAAACCCTAAAGCCCGAAACCTTTGATTTTAGAGTTGCAGCTTCCACATCTCTTGAGTGAAAAGGCCGTTGGTGGCCGAGCAGTGGCTGAAAGCGTCGGGGGCCCGGCAATGAAACCCTAAACTCTAAGCCCAAAACCCAAAACCCTAATTAGCCGTTTTCACTTTCAGCTTCTGCATCAGGGATTGAGGGTTGGGGTTCAGATTTTGTGATGTGGGAAAAAGGATTTACATTTCAGGGTCTAAGGTTTGGGCTTCCGATTTTATTTTTACAGTTGGCTCTTAAGCTTGGGGAAGCTCTCAATGAAGACCCGCCTGCATACCACGCACGACTGTTTAGATCATCTACTATTGGTGACTTCATAGAGGATTTTCTTAATTGAAATCATGACCTATGATGCCCATGCACGCTGGCCATTGAAGGTTTCTATGATAAGGGGCTTTTGGTAACCTGAACCCTAAACGCTAAACCCTACACCAAACAACCTGATGCAAGCATGGGCTTGTGACAGCCAGATGAAGAGGCGCCTTCTCGCAGACGAGCTATCCAGCCTCTTGCCCATCAGGAACAAACCAAAGCGTTCCCGGCGCATGAGCAAGGTTATGGGGTTTAGGGAACTAGTGTTTAGGGGTTTGGGATTTGGGGTCTAGGGCTAAGGTTTAGCAATCTGGGGTTTAGGGATTAGGGGCGTGGGGTCTAAGGTTAGGGATTTGGGGTTTAGGGTTGAGGGTTTACGGATTTGGGGTTAAGGATTTGGGGTTCAGGGTTTAGGCTGGGTTCTGGACAACCTTGCCCAGTCCAATCAGCTGCCTCCGGGCATGGAAGGCAAAGACTTTGAGGACTTCAAAGCAAAGGTTGCCAAGTACGTGACTGGAGCCAGGGGAGAATCCCTCAAATTGCCCCTGAAAGGGCCAGGATCCCAATTTCTGGATGGTTTGGGGTCCCTAAACCCTTCAAAACACCTCAAACCCCAAACCCTAGACCCTAAGAACTTCAACCCTGATTGGAGTTACGGCATTGGGCTGATGTTGAACCAATGGCTGCAGACCGGAATCATGGAGCAAACTATTGGTGTTTGGTCTCTCAGGGGTCCTTAGGTTTTAGGATTTAGGGCCTAGGGTTTAGGGTTTGTGAGCTCCCACAGAAGATGAAACCCGACCCCTAAACCCTAAACCCTAGAACCCTACACCCTTAATTTTCTCAACCTGAAAACCCAAAGTTTGACCCGTAACAGAATGCGGCCTTCTTGGCTGCCGAACCCTCTGCGCCTAGGTTTCCTTCAATTCAGGTTTAGGGTTTAGGGTTTAGGGTTTCGATTGCCAGGCAAAAGTTCTCAAGCTGTTGGTGAGTGGTGACATTAGGATCCTATTATGACCATGCGAGCTACCGTAAACACTAGGCCTACCTGGGGACCATGATTCCCTGCCGTAGTTTAGTATGGTCCCTAATCTGTTCTCTAATACTGGCTGTAGCTCATGCGAGAGTTAGAGCAAAAAAACACACTAAGCCTAATAAAATCAACCCTAAACCCTAGACCCTAAGCCCTTGGGGTTAGCACAGCCTTTTTATTATTTGTGTAAAGGTTATAACCTTAAAGCCGGGAGCCTGGGTGGAATGGCTTCGCCAGCGCGGGTTTTATGGTCTAGGGTTAGAGGGCTTTAGGGTTTACGGTTTAGGGCTTAGGGTCTAAGGCTTGTAGGTTTTAGTTCAAGGTTGGCTGTTAAGGGTTCAGGGGTAGATCACAGACAAAAGCTTGTTGGCTGTGTTTGTGGCGTTAAAGGGCTGTGGATGGGTCTGAGGTTGTAGGCTGGGTTTGGGATATTTGCTTCAGAATCCAAGGAGCGCGTGGGGTTCCATGTGAAGGCCGAACCCTTCAAAACATCGAAGACCTAACTGTAAACCCTGAACCTCAAAACCCGAAACCCCAAAACCCCAAAACCCCAGAACCCAAAACCCAAGACCCTAAACCTCAACGTGATCGGCCTTTCAGGTAGTTTGGAGGGGGGGTGGGCTCAAGTAGGGGCCCTGGATTGGACAGACCTTGAGAGCCCTGATGTAATTCCATTCTGGGGCATTAGGATTTTAGGATTTAGGGTTTTAGGGTTGAGGTTTTTAGGGTTTAGGGTTTCAATTTTTAGGGTTCGGGTTTTACGTTTTAGGCTGTAGAGTTTTAGCTGGCCCGACTGGCCCCTTAATCCTACACCCTAACACAATCTACCCTACTGGCCTGTGGTAGCCGCCTTAGGCATCCGGGAATTCCGGAAATTGCGCTTGGATTCGATATGCGCTGCCACCGAGATGGGAGGGTTTACGATTCAGGTTTTTCAGGGTTCAGGGCTTACAGTGTAAGGGTTGAGGGTTTACCGTCCAGGGTTTCTTAGGGGTACTTGGAAATGTTTTTACGTTCTGTGTATTATAAGCCTCAGGAACAGCAAGAAGTATAATTTTTAGTAGGGTTCCAAGTTCTCCATAGTATATAACCCCAATTTGACCATAGTTTCCATTGTCTTGTCCATTATCCCTATATAACCGCAATATATTAGGTTTAGGCATTAGGGTCAAGGATCTGGGGTCGGGAGGTTTCGTTGTTGGGCCCTTCTTCCTACACCGGCGATTATAGATGGGGGTTTCCATAAGTATTGGCCCAAACATAGTCTTACAGATGGGGGGGTTGAACGAGTATTGGCCCAACCATAGACTTGCAGATGGGGGTTTCCACGAGTAGTGGCCCAAACATAGTCTTACAGATGGGGTTTTCACGAGTATTTGCCCAAACATAGACTTACAGATGGGGGTTTGAACGAGTATTGGCCCAAACATAGTCTTACAGATGGGGGTTTGAACGAGTATTGGCCCAAACATAGTCTTACAGATGGGGGTTTCCACGAGTAGTGGCCCAAACATAGACTTACAGATGGGGGTTTCCACGAGTAGTGGCCCAAACATAGACTTACAGATTGGGGTTTCCACGAGAATTGGCCCAAACATAGACCCCAGAGCAATCTTGATTATATGGACTGTCGAGGCGCGTGCTGTTTTTTGGAACCCCCCTGCGATTATTATTAAAAGGCAAAGAGGAGTAGCTCGGTCTAGATGAGCTCTTGTCAAAACCGGGTATGTGCCCATGTGAACTGCAGTACTAAAATTGTTTATGTCATAGAAAGAAGTAGTAGTAGTAGTAGTAGCAGCAGGAGCAGAAGTAGTAGTAGTAGTAGTAGTAGTAGGAGGCCTATCAAATCCGCAATCCTAAGCCTAGACCGGCATTTATCCTTATATTCTAAACCATACTACATAACGACCAGGAACATGGTAGTTTGCACATTCTTTTCCATTCCCTAGACCCTAAACCCTAAATAGTAGTTTCCATGTTGTCCATCCCTTCATTCAGCAGCAGCAGACTCCAAAAAAAAACGAACACTTGTATGCTTCCACCATACCTGCGCTACAATCATTGTTGCCCAAATCCTCCATACTTGGACCCTAAACCCTACATATGTATATTGTTCTGTGTATGTATATAGAGAGAGATAGATCTATCCCTATCGAACCCTATACAACCCGATATCGCCTATATCCCGTTTGCGGGACGTTTGTTGGATTAAACCCTAAACCCCAAACCCTTAGGGAAAGTGACCCAAGGTTTGCAAACGATAGCTGGATGCCTTTTGACACTGACAACCCAGAGGACCCAGGGTTGAGAAATCCGGAACATGTGGGGGTTTGGGCTTTATTGTTTAGGGTTTGGGGTTTAGGGTCTGGGGTTTAGGCTTTAGGGTTGAAGGGTTCAGGGTCAAAACTGTGGACCTTTTTTCGGGCACCCTAAATAATTGGTGCCGTCTTAAATGGGGACCCCCCCAAATCATGATTATTTTGACAACAACCATAGCAACAACCATAGAAGGAGTTATAGAGGGAGTGGAAAGGAACATGTGAGCTACTATATCATTCAGGGCCGAGTTGTTTTGGGGGTCTGGGTTCCCAAAACCCTAAGCCCTAAACCACAAAACCTAAGCCCTAAACCCTAAACCCAGTGAGTTGGAATCTACCGTAGGTCATGACGTGGATCCTTGTGGACATTGGATTTAGGGTCTGAGGGTGCATTGTTCCCTTTGGTTTTTGGATTACTTTTTCTTGTTTGTCCCCGAAAGTTCAGGGATTCATCCCCTCTCCCAACAATAACCTCCCCCATGCCCCTATTCATAAGTATTCTCCCTATAATATGGAATGGTGCCATACTGAGGGGGAATTATGCCCTAAACCTGAAGCCCTCAACCCTAAACCCGTGGTTACAATTTTTTGCAGGGCTTCATTGGGTTGGTGCATGCAGGGGAGAACCTCGGGCGGAGGATTCAGGGTGCCAGAAACCCCTTAATTAAGAATGTCTAGATATGGGAGTTTCCCAAATTAGGGGTACTTCTATGGGAGTCACTATAATGAGGACTATCGTATATTGGGGTTGGTAGGGCATCTTAATTTTGGGAAGCCACCATATAAGGACTGATAGGGGGAGTGGACAATAAAATGGAAGCTACTAAATCATGTAGGGTTTAGGGTGGGTCAAGGCTAGAAACCGGGTGAAAGGAACTTCATGAGGGACCTGGGAGCACTCGTGCTGGAGGGGCTTCAGGCTTTCAGACCCCAGACGCGTTTTATGGCCATTCTACTTGACCGTGGCCAAGCCATCTACATGAGTACTTTCAGGTATCAACGTTCAACAGCAATGGCTCAAAGACAGTACTTGACGATTGCAAAAGCGGTCATCTGTGCTATGACTGTATGTGTGTTTAAAGTTTACTAGCACTAATTTAAGTAGGTCCATTCATGTGGCTTCCACCGCTGCTCTTGTAGTTATTGACTTATGGACCACACCCGGCCCCTATAAATAACCCCCCCACCCCCCTGATCAGAATATCCCTCTTGATACAGAATGGTATTAAAGTGTGGGTGATATGGTGTGCAAAAGGCGGTCGTGGGGAAGAGGATCCCTATCCGTATGCTAATCCCCCATAGGGTTTAGGGCCTAGGGTTCCCCAGCAATTCCCCATGATGGTACCCACGTTCCCTCCCCTACTCCCCCTTGAGCACTTTTAAGCTCCATTGCTTTGATATTTGGGGGATTGTCAAAATTATGGTCCTTTTTTGGGTCCCCATTATAATACGGGGCCTAATACGGGGCCTAATTTAGGGGAACCAAAAAGGGACCATGATTTTGACAATCCCCCATTTGAGTTCTTCAAAATTGCCTTTCTAGAGTCCTTAACGAGGGCCGTGAATTTCGTGCACTTCAACGTCATGGGAAGGGTTTGGGGTTTAGGGTTAAGGGTTTAGGGCGGCGCCAGAGATGATGCCACACACCCACCAATGTAGCTGCAGTGTGCCAAGTCCAGTATCCAACCTTCAAGCACAGCAAAGTCCCAAGCTGAAGATTAGGCCACAAGCCCTTCTTCAGTGCTACCACCTTCCTACACCCCAAACCCTTAAGCCCACCCCTAAATCTTGTTGGTGCTTTAGGTGGAGGGAGTAAATGCATAGCAAAGGGGACTATGCAATGCTTGGAGGGTCAGGGGGAATTTAGGAAGTAGGTTAATAACCCTATAACCCATATAGTAACCCTAGTTCTCCTAATTAGTAACCTACTTACTAGGTCCCTCTAAACCCTAAACCCTAAACACTATACACCCTATAGTAGAGTAGTTTCAAACCTATTCACAAAGTCTCCCTGACCCTCCAAGTGGATTACTGCAGGGATCAACTCTGCCACCCTTTCCTAAGCGCCAGCAAGTGCTGCAACCCGACGGATATATGGCGGGTTCCTATTCAGGGTTTAGGGTTTAGGGTTTAAGGGTTTAGGGTTTAGGGTTTGGGGTTCAGGGTTTAGGGTTTAGGGTTTAAGGTTTAGGGGTGCCATTTTGCGGGGTCCCCATAAGAAGGATGATAATATATTGGGGTCTACATATTAGGGTCCCCGTTGGGAAAGTACCACATAGGCATTGAAAGGGAAGCATGGGGCGGATTCTGATTTTGGATTCTATAGGGCTAGTTTTGCTAAACTGCCATGGACCTGGACGAGAACATCCAACTCGTAACCTCTAGCCCCAAACCCGAGATTCTTTGTATACGTATTTCAAGCTCTCAGAGTAGCCCTATACCCCCTAAACGCCTAAGCCCTATAAACCTCTGACCCCTTAGAACCTGTGCAAGAAGAGACCTATCATTCCAAGAGCCTCACATCAAAGAAGGCGAACTGCTAAGCCGGACCCCCAACCGTCAGAAAGGCCCCTTTGCCCAAAGTGGACCCCTGATTAATAAAACCATTCCCCTTAATAGGGGTTATATTAGGGATCCTAGTATTAAAGGCCCTTAAATGGAGGGGTTTATTAATTAGGGGTCTACATTACCTACAAGGGGTGTGCTGACCTAAGCCATATTATGCTTTCCTACATTGTTCCATATGAGCTATAGTCTAAACTCCTTAAAGGGGATTATACAGGGGATTATNNGTTATTAATGGGGATACTCGGACTTTAGTCGAGACCTCACATGAATACTTAGGATCTTTTGGGTTGAATAGATGGAATGCGTGGCATGTGGTTATTGCTGTTTTCGGGAATTGCCCGGGACATGTGGTGGGGTGCATGACGATTTCATGCAGTGGGAGCGATAGAT
>CAJNIZ010043516.1:0-22008 GCA_905231905.1 Symbiodinium pilosum
GGTTTAGGGTTTAGGGAATTTTCCTGGACACCCAAATTGAGGGGGGTGGGCCAAAATTTGGTGTGTACCTTTACAAGGAATACAAGGGTTATATATGGGTATATAGGGCTTATATAGGGTTTAGGACCCCAAAAGTATGTAACATAATGGCCGTTATGGCTGTTATTGTAAGATTAGGCCTATTATTTTACATACTATTTGGGGTTTGGGAACTTACTTGTGATTAGCAGTGAATAACGGAATATAATCCCTTTAACACGTTCTCCTAATTCCCTACTACCCCCAGTAAGTGTACCCTGAGGGTCGGGGAATAAAATTCCCTCTGACAGTAACCCACTTTCAGAATTCAAAAGCCCTGCCCATCACACAGTGCGCTATACTTAAGATTTTTGCCTAAACCCAAAACCCTGGGGATTTTTTCTGGCAGGCGAGTTGTGGTTTGGGGGAAGCCCCAAATCCTCCACGGCCATGCGTTTCTCTGGTGGAGCCGCACAGCAGAGCTGTCCGAAGAACACGCTGAAGATGCCTGCGAAACAGTTGAGTAGTGTTTTTTGGTGGTTAACCCAGTAAGATTATGTTCCGTATATAAAATACTATACCCCAAAAGGAGGATATAACCTTACTCTATAATGGGTACCATAGTATCCCCAAATGAAATACTACTCAGTTGAAACACTGCGCTACGTGTGGAAATCGTTTGAACTTTTTTGCGGGTGGCGCAAACTATACTGAAAGACTACCTTTCCAAAAGCTGCTGCTTCTTCAGGTGGTTACACTAATCAAACGCCAGAGACCCCCAACAACAATCGAGACCTGCTGTAGGGCTATGTCTTCCTCTAGAAGGGAGCAAGTCGTGAGTCATGAAGAGAAAATTGAGAATGAAACAGGAACTGGGACTAGACACAAGTTTGCAGTAGGACTTAGGATTTTCTGGGGAGTCGGGGAGATCCCTAGAAGCAATCCAATCTAATGTCCTTGGATACTACCTATGTTCACTCACCCCCCAAACAGGGTTTAGGGGCTTAGGGCTTAGGGAACCCGACCCCCAACTTACTAAACCTCTGAACCCCATCTGTAAAACCTACGCCCTGAACCCTGAACCCATGACATGAATAAGGC
Source organism: Symbiodinium pilosum (assembly GCA_905231905.1). NCBI lineage: Eukaryota > Dinophyceae > Suessiales > Symbiodiniaceae > Symbiodinium > Symbiodinium pilosum. Next base: position 1,120 of record CAJNIZ010043516.1, read on the forward strand.
ATAAACCCTGAACCCAGGCAAACCTGCTCACCCTATACACTCCCCCAAACTAACATGGAAACCCATATAGCCCCATTTTAGAGGGACTGTAGTCTTTATAGGGCCCCCTTTGGGTTTCCATGTTAGTTTCCAGGAGTGTAAGCCGTGAAGCTTCAAGTCTTGAAGCCCTAAATCCTTAAACTATTAAGTTAACTTAATGGGTAACGGGTTAGGTCAATCCCCCCTATAGTAATGGCTCCCTAATGTGGAGACAATGGGCCTTAATACACCTACAGTGGTACCTTGTGGTACCCATTACTGGGTGGGGGATTGACCCAAGTAACGGGCAAATAGCGGAATTAGCATGGGTCCACCATTCTAATAGCTTAGCTGAAGTTCCTGAACAGCAACCCAGAATAAACCCTACCCTAAATCCTACGCCCCGACCCTACCCTCAAAGACTTTAAGTTTGTACCCGTAATGTTTGTAGCCCCTAAATTTTGGATCCCAAATACCCTTTATTACGGGCCATCTTCCAGGGTTTGGGCCCAAACCCAAGGGTACACACCTAAATGTACAAAGGAAAACTCCGTGATACCGCCCCAAAAGGCCCTAAATCCTAAGCCCTGAACCCTAAACCCTCAACCCTAAACCTCATATAACCCCATTATAATGGTCTCCATGTTCTTTTCCATTATCCACCAGAAAACCCTAAAAAATCAAAGGCAGCCGTGGAGCCTGGCTGCTTCTGCCTCCGCGCATCCACGAGCTCCGAGGCAGCCAGGCGTTGGGCGGCCAAGGGCTCCACGGGGAGGGCATCCTCATTAGGGTTTTGGGGTTTAGGGTTTACGGGTTTAGGCGGGCATCCTCATTAGGGTTTGGGGTTTGGGTGTAGGATTTGGGGTGTAGGGTGTAGGGTTTAGTGTTTGGGGTGTAGGGGTTAGGGTTCGGGGTGTAGGGTTTAGGGTTCAGGGTGGGGGAGGGCATCCTCATGAAGGTTTGGGGTGTAGGACTTCAGGTGTGCAGCTTAGGTTTCAAAAAGGAGGGCATGCTCACGGGGATTTGGGGTGTAGGACGTCCTCGTTTGCGGTTTGGGGTGTAGGACTGAAAGGTTGCAGTTTAGTCTTGGAAGGGGGAGGGCATCCTCATTAAGGTGTGGAGGGTTTGGGTTTAAGGGTTAAGGGTTTAAGGGTTTAAGGGTTTAGGGTTTAGGGTGGGACTTAAGGAACGTAGTTTTGCGGGGTTTGTTAGGTTTGGGGTGTATGGATTAAAGGCAATTCCAGGCAGGGGCCTCCATTGGGGAGAGTTTACCTGAAGAAGGAAAAGGGCTAGCTATGTAGTGGGAAAGCGAGCGCATAAGCGGTTATATACCCTAAAGCCTAAACCCTAGTGTAAGTCCCCTCTGAAAAAGTTCCCTCCTATAGTCCAAGTCCCCTTAGAGCAGAGATGATAATTAGCACTTCGAGGGGGGCTGTCTTATGCAAGAATCAACACGTGTGTCTTATGGTATTTCCGGTATCCGGGTAGATGGCATAGAGCATCAGCCAGCAAATTTCAGACCTAATCATGAAGATGTATGACAAATACTCATGGACATGAAGCAAGTATGTTCTTTTGCCACCACGTGGGGGACTCTCGTTGCTACAGCGTTGTCATTCTCATTTCGGAGATCCCTCGTAATTATAACTAGGGTCGTTGTAAATTCGTATCGAAAAGAACTTGTGATCAAGTATTTCATGTATAGTAAACAAGCGCACGTGACTTGTTGATGGAGGCAAGTTTCGAGGGACAATTCAACCATGGTAAGGGTTCTGTTGTGGCAGAAGTCAACGAGCAGCCCGGATTTTCGCTTTCCAATTCCAATCTCAGGCTTGGGACCACTGCGGATTTCCCCAAATTCAGGGTATTTTCTGGAAGTATTCTCATATTTTGGGTCTATACCTATTTATGGAAAGTACCACATGCCCTACAATTGCAGCAGCAGACCTATGCATGTGCTTTTCTCGCCCAGGACAGAGCTTCCCTCAAAGAAATGGACCTTGCGTCCATCTGTACTTGTAGTGACTATTACGGGGTGGGGGTCCTCCTAAAGTCCATCGATCCTGCGGCCCGTCCCTCAATTTTCTGACGCCCACAAGTGAGCTTGGCGGCACCCCAAACCCGAAGCCCTCCAGAAAATCTAAACCCTGAACCCTAAATTCAGAGCCCTAAACTCTAAACATTAAATACTGAGGCCTAAGCCCTAAATACTGCATCATAAGCCCTAACCGTCAATCCTGAACCATATACGCCCTAAAGCCTAAATGCCTAAGCTATCAATCCTACATATTTAAGCCCTGCAATTGGGGTATGGATCCCTATAACTGCTACCATGGCACCTCGAGCAGGGTCAGTCGCCTTCGTCATTGGGGTGCTGTGCGAGAAATTCAGGGTGATATGGAGATATTATGTTTAGAGTTTGGGGTTTATGGGGACATGGGGATATCTAGAGGTATCTTGAGCACATGCGGGGTTATAGGCATACATAGGGATACAGCGGGATATCTAGGGAAATGTTGGGATATGTACGGATATGTCAGGGTATATAGGGTAAGCCGTATATAGTACACAGGCTCATATATATGTATATAGAAGGATCTATTGGTGGAAGCTGATATGGCCCCCTGTTCTAATTAAGGACGTGTCTCTACACATATATATATATATGCAGGGATCTATATGTAAGCTGATATGGCCCACTGTTCTACTTAAGGACGAAACTCTTAGTGGAGCTTCCTGCGGGCTTCCCTGCTACCTTGCGGGAGTGTGGGGCTTCAGTTTTTGCAAGCCCCTCAGACTTATGAGCTTTTTGGTCTAGGACCCCCAAGAGGAAAAGACTTTACGGTTCAGGGTTCAGGATTTAGTGTTCTTTTTTTGGGGGGGAAGGTAGGATTTAGGGTTTAGGGGGTTTAGGATTTAAGATAAAAGGGGGTTTAGGATTCAGGGTTGAGGCCGAGTGGCCGAGACACCCCAAGTCACAGATACCCAGGTGGGATGGTCCCTGTTCTTTTACCCCTAGTCGGGCTTGGGCACGTAGAGCCAAACCCCTCGAGTCAAAAAATCTCGAAATCTTGAACTTCCATGCGACCTACTGTCTAAACTCCTGGTATCTCCCTTAATAACCCGTATAGCAGTCCCCTATAGAATCCCCTATATAACCCCCCTTTCAGGAGTTTAGACTATGGCTCACGTGGGTCCTTCTCAAAAGTATGAGCATACTTTGGCTGGAGACTATGTTACCGCACCTACTATCCAGGGGTGCAAAATGGGACCCTAAGTCGTTTTGACCACGCCTGGGTCCAACCAAGCCCTAAAGCTCTAAACCCCAGGACCCATACAGACCCCATGGACCCAAAAGAATGAAATGAGCTTGATAACCCCAACCCCCAAATTAGAACCCTATGACTGTCATAGGATGGTTGTAGGGTCCTCATTTTGGGGTTGAGGTTACCAAAATCCCCTGGTTACAAAAAGCCCTGCGAATCAAGTTTAGCTGCTTTGGTGGTCTCCAAAAATTGGGCCCCCCTCTGAAACACCAAAATACGATGATTCCTGCGACAAGGACACCCAAAAAAGATCCCTAACGTCTGGGCACTCTGAACCCAAGACATGCCCTTACATGTCCCCATATAACCCTTACATGTCCCTATATATCCCTTATAGAACCCTCACATGTCCCCATATAACCCTTACGGAACCTTACATACCCATATAAAACCCTTATAGAACCCTTCATACTTCTATATAACCCTTATAGAACCCTACATACTTCTATATAACCCTTATAGAGCGCTACATACTCTACATATCCCTGTATAACCCTTATAGAACCCTACATACCCCAATACCGCTGCCCAGGTGCGTCAGCTCGTCCCCGTTCAGCTGTAGCTCGTCGCTGGTTGCCAGCCTACTCAAGTAGGGCCCTAACCCAATTATTAGGAAGATCGGGATAGTGGAAAAGACAATGGAAACTACAAGGATTATAGGGGTTATATCGGGAAAATATGATGGTTATATTGGTGCTATATAGGGAAAATGGAAAAGAACATGGAAACTACTATAAGGGGTTATAGGGTTTAGGGTTTAGGGATATCCAGACCCTTGATTCATAAGCCCCCTTCCCTTCATAGGGATTATAATAGTGATCCCAATATTTACGCCCTTAAAAGGAAGAGGGTTATTAATTAGGGGTCGACATTACATCCTAAACCAGGGACGGCAAAGGGGTTGCCGAAACATAAGGATCATAGAATTTTGGGACTATGTTTGGGTCCCCCTGTTTAGGGAAACGACCGCGTAGAGATTAGAAGGATGACTGTTAAACTCCCAAGTTTGTGGCTTCGAACATGAGGTTCCCATGCTTCGACGCACAAATGCTATACCCGCGGCAATAACATGGTACTCCATACATGTGCATAAGCCAAAACATCACTTCTTGTTAAGGTACTTCATGTGCTGTACTTATAAGAAGGTTTAGGGCTCAGGCTCAGGGCTGAGTGAAAAGCCCAGGAATGGAGCAGCAGTGTTACCAACTTGAGACTCCCTTGAGAGCCCCTGGTAAGAGCAACCCAAACATAGAGGGCCAGACTGTGTCATCAGAACCAAAAACAATTTCATAGTGAGCTCCCCAAGGATTCTTCTGGACAATCTTGCAGACAACTCGCGAATCACATGAGATTGCTTCACCCTCTGCTCAATCGTGAAAACTAAACCTCAAATCGCCCGATCCCTGACTCTGTGTTTCCCTCACAAGCTCCGATGGGATGTGTCAACAGCTTCCCCCAATAACCAGGATAAGTGTGTTCAAAACTACAAAATGAGGATTTCGGCGAAGCCATATCTGACGTATCTCAACCAGCAAAAGCCTACGGCTGCAACAGCTGAAGGTTGTGAACCACATAAGTCTAAATGTTTCCTGACATATAAGTCCCTATGAGGAGAAATATGTTGGGTGGTACGAGACTTCGTCCATCGGCAGCAAGCTAGTGCCAGGTCACTCATGAATAACCCCAAGCCAAAACGCTACTACCCGGATGGCTATATACTATGTGAGGAGCTACTTCATATCGCTGTTCTGCCAAATTGTACTCTATATATATACACATATCATATATGTATACATACACACGCAAATATATGTATATATATATATATATGCACATCATGATTCTCAGGCCTCAAGCCTGACCCCCGAACCCCCGAAACCTGACTTCATAGGGGGATAGGTAACAGCCTGTCCAAACTCAAACCCTCGCCTGCAAAAGGCTATGTGGGAGGCAAATGCCTTAAACCCTAATCCCGAAACCCCAAAGCCTATAGGAGTTAGGGTTTAAGGCTACACCCTAAGCACTAATCCCTAAACCTTATACCCTAATCCCTAAACCCTATACCCTTAACCTTGGAATATCACAACAGCCATAGGTTTCTGTAGCCTCCCAAGATCCCACCAAGCCAGGACCCTCTGCCCAACACTCGCAAGACCTCCTTGGCAGCCTAGGGCCTTTCCCTAGGGAGCCAGGGGATGTGATTAGGGGTACCTTTAAAAGGAAATATGGGGGCTATATAAGGCGGTTTAGAAATTTGTGTTAGGGTTTAGGGGTTTCCCAAAATTAGGGCTACCTTCTTGGGGGTCCCTATACTAGGGATTCTAATACATAGGGGTCAGGGAATCTACCATGTGGGGACTAGAAAGGAGCTAATAGGGGTTACATGGGGATTAGGAGCAAGCTATAGTACTAGAGCGGCTTGCCACAGAAAATTGTAAGGGTTTGTTCAGGGCCATTCGAAAAACTCATACTCTCCTAAAACCCTAAACCGCGGTTTAGGGTTTAGGGTTTAGGGTTTAGGGTTTAGGGCCTAAACCCTAACCCCAGCCGCGCCCCTGCTTGTTCAGCAGCTGACGGGCAAAGAGCTGGCCATACTCTGTCTTCAACGCCTGACCACAACTCTGCACAGGCAACATGGTAGTTTCCCTAAATAGGGGGACCCTAATATGGACCTCAAAATTATTAGAATCCTTTTTCCAGGGACCCAACAAAGGGACCCCTAATTTTGGGAAACCCCCACATCCTAACCATCAATCATGGTTCTAACATACCCGCAACACCCGGAGCCTTAAATCCAGAGCTAAGGACTAGATCTGCGGACTTGTGGGCTGACATAGTCTGAGGTTTCCCTGAAGTTTACAGAAATCCCAAGGGGTAGGGCTTGGAAGTTAAGCAGGATTTGGAACTGCAAGGGGCAAGGGACAGCAACTTTGGGTAGTTTATTCGATTTGATCTACACCCTGAGGATGTGAGATCGATCTAAACCTCCATCCAAACATCTAGCTGTGGGATTGCGCAGCTGAGTCCTAAAAAGCACACCACACACTCTGCACTCCTTAAGCCCAGGACCCTAAACCTAACACTGAACCCTGAACCCTGGACCCCACAAGTCCTGCCTCCTCCATCAGTCCAGCAGCCTCACCTGGCTTTTCTACTTAGGGTTTAGGGTTCAGGGTAGGGGAGAGACAAACCCTCAATGGTGATATAGAGGGCTTAGGGTTGGAACATAAAATGGAACATGAAAGCGAATCCGAGTTTGTATGGGGATCTAGGGTAGGAGCTAGGTAGGTATATTGCACAGCAACAGTGCCATGTATAACAGTAGGTATAAGCGACCGTAGGGCATTACCTGGTTGTAACGTGGGCTTTGCTCTACCTAGCAGGGCCTAAGGTTTTAGGGGGATTCGGGCTTGGAGACCATAGTAGGGTTGAGGGTTGATAGTTCAAGGTTTCGACTTCAGAGTTTGGAGTCTGTACCCCTAAACCCTAAACCCTAAAGGGTACCAGGGTTGGGGAGTCAATTGAAACCGGGAGGCCCAAGCGCAAAGTTTCTGGACGTTGAGAGCCGCCCAAAAACCAACACAAAAGAAACGGAAGATTCGCGCCTGCCCAAAAAAAAAAACAGAAGGCTCGTGTAAGTGCTACAAGTACTACTTGTACAAACACTCGGATTTTGTCATCCGTAGATGCCAACTTGCAGAGTCCTGGGACCCTTGACGCGAGGACCGCGCATCAAGACACCAAAGCTTGGAACCCATCCCAACACACAATCATGGGGGCAAAAAATGATGAGACTGCATCGATACTTACCAACAGTCCAGTAGGCTTGTCCATAAGCCCCTAGGTGTAACATCCCAACCTTGTAGGTGAAAGCAGTCACAGGTACCCCACCCAAACAGGCCAAAATCAAACAACAAATGCAACAGGCATTGTTCGGATGCGTGCTGATTCCTACCTTACACTCTGCGGGGGATCCATCATGCAATGAAGTCCATCTGTCACGGACCTTCTTCTTGCAGTTCCGCTTTAGTTTCGAGAGGGTACGGGCTGTTTCAAAGCCCTACTGTACTGGTTCTCAGCGGGGAGTTAGCCAGTGGATCCCTAGGCAAACCTCCATGTAATCCCTGCTATATTCACTCCCCTATTCCTAACGCGCAAATTCTTTCTCAGCCCTCCTTGGCAGGTACATGTACCCTTATACACATCCCTAGGGCCCCTAGAAGCCCCCACCGAAGTCCCAAAGACTCATACTTCCAAGCTTAGGCCCCCTTGCAAAAAGCGGCTGAGGGACCTAATTCCGGCGGGATCAGCAAAGCTTTTAGCCTTGCATCCTGCCGCTTCAGCCAGATTAGGATTTGAGAGGACAAAAGTAGAGGGGATTCTAGGGAATGCATAAGAATGTGCCGGGACATGTTTACGTAGGGTGTAGGCTTTAGGGGCTTTAGGCGCCTCATTCATCCAATTGCTGGAGAATTTGCCGCACATGATCTTTCTACACTTACTTCCTATAGCCTAGAAGGAAAACCCTTCCCAGGTACAATTATTTGTAGTTACAGTATGCATTTAGCAGCAAAATCATACCCTAGCAGCGGAAAGGATCCTTAACATTGACCTGGTGCACGCCTCAAAAAAATTCTCGACTTTTATAAGATCCACTGAATGAGCCCATGATAACCCCTTTGACTAAGGCCTCCAGTTACCTAGATGGTAGGTTACTGGGCTATGTAACTATAGGGTATATGGAACCTAGATCTCATTATTTAGGTAACTACAGGTGTAGGGAACCCTAATGTAACTCCGTATAAAAAGGTTCCCACACCCACTAGCCTCCGGGTCCTTCCCTAGGCTATTTCGAGGCTTCTGATAGCTCACGATAGCTCTCTAGTACTGTGTAAGGGGGCTCGAGGGATATGTGAGCTTCCATAATCATAAGCTAGCGGACGTCTAGACTCTTGAGAATTCCCTATAACAGGGGCTATCGCGCATTAGAGGCCCAAAGTGGAGCCCTTACTCAGGGAAATCCCTACACAGGGATAGCAGAAGCCTTATATGAAGGATTGTAAGCCCAGAGGCTTCACCTCACCAGTCTAACAAGGTGGTTCAAGCAAACCACTCAAACCCCCATGAGAACTGGTTCTTCTAGCAGTCGCTCTGACCTGCGTGCGAAGCGAGTGCACAGATCTGATACTACAGAATGAATTGCTTTGATGCGGTTGAGAACCTCAATTTCCAAATTGTTTCCCATTGCCAATAGGCTTTCACCGTATTCTGAGAGGCCATTGGCGGTGTTTCACCGTTCTGCAAGCTTGCCCTCGAATTTCTGAGCTGCAGGATGCCACCGAGTGATGGCACAAGCTCGTCACTCAAAGCACCTGTTGCCGGGGGCGGCCCGCAGTCACTCAATTTCTAGGTGGCTACAGAATAAGTACACCCTACACACGAAGCCCTCAGGCCCACCTCACCTGTACTCCATCCCCGTAACACCCAAAAAAAAACAACGAAGGCTATCCGTATACCTTGTTCAGGGGAATTGTTATCGTTTTCTCGCTCACTATGCTTCAAAGTCCTAAGCGAATACTAAACCCAACCCCAAAATCTAAAGCCTAACCTTAGCCCTATGCCCTGAACTGTAAAAGGGACCCTACAAACCTTACCCAAGAATCCTGAACTAAACCCTAATTTATCGCCTACAACGCCCTTCACGGGTCCTACGTAGAGTCGCTCTACGCATGTCCCTAAACCCTCAACCCTGAACCCTAAACCCTAAACTCCAAACCCTAGACCCCAAACCCTGAAGTAAACCCTGAACTCTAAACCCTAAACCCTTAACTCCAGCGCCCTTCAAAAACCCTTAGCTGGGCCTCCGCGGCCAGGGCCTCACCAGTCTGCAACAGCTGCTTCACCTGGGGAACGCGAACGGAGTACATAGGGGTTAGGGTCTAGGGATATTGGGGTTTAGTTAGGGTTCAGGGTTTAGGGGTTTAGGGTCTAGGGTCATGAGGGTTTAGGGATTCCCAAAATTAGGGTTTGGGTTGGAGGGTTTAGGGTTTAGGGAGGGGGCCTATAGGATCTATAGGGAACTAGGGTTGCAGGTTTTGTGTTTTGGGATGCGTCAAAAAACTCATCACGGTCTATAGGTCTATAAGTCTGAGGTTTAGGATCCATGGTTTAGGGGTTAGGGTCTAGGTTATTAGGGTTTAGGGGTTAGGTGATACATAATGAGGGGGGAAATTTTCTGTGTGGGGTGGCTGCTTTTTTATTGGGGGAAGGGAGAGTAGAGCTTCCATGGGGTTTGGAGTTCAGGGTTGGGTTGCAGGATCTGGGAGTTATGTAGGGGGTTCCCTAGGGCTTTGGTTTCTGGATCGAATCAGGGGAAACATATGGAGAAGAAAATAGACAACAAAATGGAAACAGTGATGGCGTAGGGATTTAGAGCGGCAACTTTGGAGGGGTACAAGGAAGCTGTGTGGGACTGTAAAGGGGTTTCCAAGGGACATTTAGAGCTTATGATTCCGGGCTTCGGATTTGGGCCTGTTCATGGTCATGAGTTGAGGGCCACATTGTTCAGGGTTGCCGGTTTGGCCGGTAGGGTGCAGAGGTTAGGATTTAGCATGGTGGATATGTTGCGCAACACTACTTAGTGTTACCTATCATAGTGGACTAAAGGCGAAACACGCTATAATATTGGTCATAACTTGAGTGCTTCCTGGTTACTAGTGTGTTCCTACCTCGTTGACTGGGTTTTGCATGCGGGGTTCAGCATTTCCGGCACAGGGTGTAAGCTGTGGAATCTGGGACTGGGGTCTTCTGGTTTCAAGGGGTTGGAGTTCGTGGCTGGTATTGCTTCTGAAAGAAGCAGGTATACTCGTTCTTCTTCTGCCATGCTGTTGTCTGGTTCCTACCTGGGAGGCTGACCATGCTAGAAAACCAAGGAGGATGCAGCTATGTTTCTTACGCAGGGTCTTCTGCATCCATCTCAAGATACCACGGCTGGCCCGTGAGAGTTTGCCAGGAGTGGCTTCAACGTAACATCCGGAAAAATGTCACCAGCAACACTGAGCCTCGACTCGAACTTCTTGGCGCCCAGGAGTCAGATCTATCTTGTTCCTTCTTCCCGAAAATTGAGGATATCTCAAGGCCCCTCAGAAGACGAACGCTACACTCTAAACCTGAAGCCCCTCAACCCCTACACTGAGATGCATTGACTAGGCAGGAACCCGGTAGACATAGACCGGGCCTGGGAGCGAAGCAGTTGCACCTGCGAAGGTGCAGGGTCAAGCAATTCAGAGCTGAGGCTTTGAGACCTCTCAGATACCCATAGTATCTGGGTTGGCCCCTAAAACCCTTTGAAAAAATTCAATATATAGGGTCCCCTACTAAAGCCATTAGGGAAAATATCAAGTATCCCAGGGGCCTACCCAGGTATAGCCCCAAGTGCCATTAATTCTGAGGCTTCTTCAAGGACCTTGAGTTCATGGAGGTTGTGTGCTGAACTTGTTATAAGTACGGTTGGAGTTGTCTCAGCTTGGCTGCTTGTTGGGCGAAGCCCACGCTCGCTCGTGATGGGAGTGTAGGGTTTGGAGCAATCTTTGTACGGAACCCAGTGTCATCTACAACAAACATGGTACGGGGCTATAGGCTACACTATACCTAGATACAAGTTTGGCTGCCCCACTTCAGGAATAATCTAAGATGCCTTGCCCTAGATCGCCAGTCCCAGAAGCCCGGACTAAGCTACAATATGTTTGCGGCTCTTAGAACCGACCGTATGCATTACGGCTAGTGGACCTAAAGACTGTCTTCCTGAAATAAAGCGTTAGCGCGCACCCTGCTTGTAGTACCACGTGCGAAATCCCTCTTGGGAATGAGAGAAGAACATCACGAGAGGGCACGCGCGCTTTCCTGCGCACAAAAACTGAAAGACCCAAGCTCCCAACAACAAATGCGCCTAAATCCTATACCCCAGAACTAAACCCAGCACAGGACTCCATCGTAAGCCCAAAGCCCTAAACCCTGAACCACATGCTTTCGAGGGGGATCCCTATAATCGCCTCATATTCCCCAGACATTCCTCTGGTGCAGCATGTAGGAGCAAGAAACGAGGCGACGTTTCACTTCATGTGTAAAGGCACGACAAGGAAATACAAGGTAGCTAGGCAGGCTTCTACAGCAAGTGCCCTCCATCAAATTTGGAAACGCCTCAGCCTCTGAATCCGAATTTAATCCTAAAACCCTGAAACCAATCCCCCCCCAAAAAAACGGACACCCTGAACCCCCTAAGCCCCCTAAACCCTGAACCCTAGAACCCCAACACCCTGAACCCTAAATCCTAAACCCTAAATGCTAAACCCTAAACCCTAGACCCTAGACCCTAAACCGCTGAAGGTAGGGGTTTGGGGCCCCTAAGCCGTGCAAAGTGCCTCACTGGGCTTCGATGGCAACCCGAGGTCCAACTCGAGGCAAATGCCTGGGCTACTGCACCCTAAGCCCTAAAAGCCCCAACCCCTCCGCCCTAAACCCCAAACCCCTAAACCCCTAAACCCTAAACCCTTATTCCCTAAACCCTGGAGCCCTAACCCCTACAACCTAAGCCTTGAACCTTAAGCCCTGGATCCTTGGGGTTTAGGGTCTGGGGCTACCCGGCTACCTTCAAGCCTCCTAAGCCCTTGACCTCCTGAAAACGCTTAGAGAACTGTTGGATGACAGGCTTAGGATGTAGGGGCCTAAATCACTGCCAATCAGCTAAGCTGTATAAGGGTTTAGGGTTTAGGATTCAGGGTGTGGCGGTGTAGGGTTTAGAATGTGGGGGGATGCCAACCTTTTACATCTTCTAGGCTTCAGAATTCGGGTTTAGAAGCTGCACATTTTACCAAGATTGGAGAATCAGATGGACAAGAACATTGAACATGACATGGACTCTGAGATTGTATAGCGGGAGAATCGCAGAGGCCCACCTCCACATCTAAGAAATTCAGGGCTGGCGCAGAGCATCACCTCTTGGGATATCTTGCCACATGTCAAACTTACCATTCCTTTTTGGAGGACAATACTTCGAGACTTGAAGCTTATTCATGTTCAGGTCGGGACCTCTCAAACAGTGCTGATTACAACCTTATTATACCCCTATTATAGCCTGACTATAACCCCTATAACCCTTATATGACCTTACTAGAACCCTATTAGAACCCGTTTAACCCTTATTTGAGCCCATTAGAACCCTATCAGAACCCTTCTTATGGTGAAGCCTCTCTGTAGCCAGTGAGATTGAGGGATTTGCGGAAGCATGGTGTGGCTTCTATTGTTGGTCGTATTTTATTTGGGGATATTATGGTACCCAGTAGGGTTTAGGGTTTAGGGGTTTAGGGTTTTATTTGGGGATATTATGGTCCCAATATGGGGTTTAGGGCCCTATTAATGGAGAATCAAATGGAAAAGAAAATGGAAAATGAAATGGAAGCTGGGATTATATATAGTTTCTAAGGCAAGCACCCGCTTTGGGGGTTCCCTGTTGCCATCATAAGGAGTAGCCCGAAAATCTGTCAATCTCTGCTTTTCCCAGAAGGCAGTCTGCAGGTGTGAGTACTACCAGAATTCGAAAAATGTGTACATGGCCTTTAACCTCTTCTTTCTCAGGGCGATTCTTGTCTACTTTTGAGATCCAGGTAATGCTGAAGAAGCCCAACAGCGCAAGGTGTGACATCTAACTCATCTCTCTAATAGCAATCCCGATTGGGCCCTCCGTCCGTAGTTAATAACTACATACCTGAAGGTCCAAAGTCTACCAATGATGCCTACTTGGAGCCATAGAAATTGATACCACACTTCATGGTCAACTTCGTAGTAGTGGACCAAAAGACACCCCACACCCTAGAGACTTAGGCCTCCAGACTTTAGGGCCCAAAACAGACTTGAGGTATCACTTGCATGCTTGTCTTCAGCTTTCAGAAACTTCCTTGCAGAACGAGAGTCGCTGCTCCCGCGGTATGTGGGCCAAGTTCAGGCTCGCGCCAGTCGGGCTCCTCAGAATCTCAGAACACATAACCAGACGTTCTCCTACAAACCACGACTATACCACCTCCTCCAGGTTCCCCCTTGGTAATCATGAGAGCTAGGAAAGGTTCACTAGAGGTAACCTAGGGGAGGGTGGTCGGGGAACCCATGGAAATACCCTAGACCCTGAAACCCCAACCCACACCAAATTCCGTACACCCTCTCAACAGAGTCTTGACGTGCAGTGGCCTTGGAACAAATGGGAACTGCTCTGAAACCAGTCATAACAAAACTTGTACCTGTTTTTTGGGTTGAAGGTTGGCGCTGGATGTCCCTGACCGCCTGCGGGACAAGCGCGCCAAAACATGAACCTAGCGTAACGTATCTGAATGGCATCAAACCATTCTTCACTGTTCGAGGCCTGGAAAGCCCTCAACCCGCAACCCTAAAGCTTGCATAAATGCCAACACGCTACAGCCTCTTTTGGCCTGCGAAGCGGTGTTTATTGATTCCTCCCAACAACAACACCCCTGCAAACAACCAGTTTCAGGGACAGTGTTCCACCTTGTAACCATTTACAATTGAGTTTATGATGGGGCTTGGGGCCGAAGGAATGATTTAGATCCATCCATCTCTCAGGAAATTGGACACCATTTCATTTGGGAATCTGAACACCCGAACACACTTCAACATACAGAAAAACTGTTGCGGACGTACGAGGGTAGCTAACATTGGGCTTCAAAATACTGTGGCTTTGGGAGGCTACTAGCTGTAACCAATTACGGTACCATCTGGGCACCTATAACTTATAACCCTACTTATAGCTACCCATAAATCTCCAAAGAGGGTCCCTCCTTTGTTCTCAAACTCTGAAGTACAAAGCCGCTGAATCCAATCACTACCGCTTCCAGCAAAGGGGTGCATCGCACTCCTATATGTATCTCCCCATTTAACTGCCCAGTCCCATGTGGGCTGTGACCCTATCAGTAAGCCCTAAACCGCCTGAAACGAAAACCGCAAAGCCCTCAATCTCCGGGGGCGGGGCAAGACGTATGTCGCCTCGCCGAGTTTTCCAGGCTGCGACAGCTGCACTGCGAAGCCCTCAACCCTGCAAAGCTCCGAGCAACGTGTGGGTGGTTTTGAAACATAGTTTCACACGGATGTCGAAATCATGGTGCGCTTATTACAAGGGACCATTTTTTGACAACCTACACGCGGACCCTTCAAAAAATCTGCTTGGCCATTTGGGGTTCAGAGCTCGTACAGGTTTCTACCTGCTCACTTAGCGGAAGACTGGAAGACCTACAAATTACAACGCAGCTTAGGTTTGTGACCGCCATGCTCTCACATTTCTCGCTGGAACCCTGCCTGACGACCTTGTACATGGAGTCGTCAGCCTCAGGCGCACCATGTTATCACACGGTTTAGGGGTTAAGTGGACTATCTTTCAGGCAGGTAACTATAAGGAGGCTGCACGCTATACTGATGATAACTTGAGTGGTTTCTTTCCGAATCCAAAACATGACGGGCTGCCAGCAATGTGTTGGTCACATATTACAGTAGTATCCATATGTTACTGAACGCTGTGTCCACGGAAGATCTGCAACTCTAGCCCCTATACTGGTTGCTTAGTAGAGTAACGAAAACATTGATTTTCTTCCAAAATGACCCACAGGACTGTCATGGGTTGTTGTCAACTTGAATAACGTACGGGCCTCAAAAATGAAAACTGGATTTTGGGGAGATAACTCTACGAGGATCACTGGAATAATGTTGATAATTATGAAAACTCCTAAAACCTAAACTCTAAACCCTGTCTATTACTGGCTCCCAAGATTCTTGGAGACTGGCTGTCGGAGTACGCCCTGTTCTGATGGCAGCTTTCTACCAGGGACTGGAAAATGCTGCGCATGCTGCGAAGGCCAAAGCAGTTACCAATATCATCCTGACGTCTGTTTGGAATACTGTACACTTTAGTTTTCAAGGAATCTACGACCATCAAATTGGGAACTGATTAATTTAGGCCCCCACATCGCACAGGAAGAGTGCGATCTTGAAACACACCCTTCTTGATATTGTTGGGCATGCGTCTGTAACAACTGCCCTCGATCCGAAACTTAAGCCCAAGCGCAAAAACATGCCGGTGAAGCACTCGATAACTTAACATGCAGCTTTTGCTGGGAAGTCTTAGGCCCTGAGATAGCAGAAAACAGGAACGTTTTGCGAGGAGAAGCTGGGCATGGACAGCTAAGGAGACTCTTGACGGGGCATTTGGAGGCACATGCCCAGAGCCAAACATGGGCGCTGTCTTGGCTCGGGTGCAGGCTGGCATTCTTCTTAGCATGACTCCTGTAGAGTATCAGCATCTGCGCACCAAAAACTTCCGGGGCTCAGCCTCAACGAGGTCCAAAGTGCAGCTTGCATCAGGCTGCGCTAATGTAGACCCCTGATTAATAAACCCCCTCCTTCTAATACGGACTATAATGGGGATCCTAATATTTGGGCCCTTAAAAAGGAGGGCTGCTATTAATCATGGGTCTACAAACCCTAAAGCCCAAACCCTAGATAGTAGTTTCATTTTTCCGTTATCCCTATATAACCCCTATATTCCCTCTACATTACTATACTATATTACGCCTATATTACCCTCTACATTATCATAGAAAATGCCAAGGCCTACCTCGGGGTAAGCCTCTTGGACAGCCGCACTTCTCGCAATAGGGTTTAGGGTTTAGGAGGGATTTCTGGACTCAACTCTAGAATGAATCCCCTGCGAGGAGTGTGACGGTCCTGGCAAATATTTTGGACCGTTCGAAAGAGAAAACACTGCTCTGTGAAGAACCTGCCTGCAATATCCTGCAATGCAACACTCGGCAAGCAATCTATGAATATGAAACCTGACTGAAATCCAGGCCACCGTACAGAAGCAGCCCATGTTCAACGCCAAGGAATTCGCGGATGAGGCCCCCGAAAGACCTAACCAACTGGGACCTCAAAACCTTGACCCCAAAACTTACCCCAACCTTGCGAACTCAACATGGCCCTCAAACCTTTGACTGCAAACGCCAAAGCTGACTCAGCTTTGCATGCTTCCCAGGTGCAATAGTAACCGTCTGGCCCTTGACGGGCTCCTGCAGCAGCTGCATGTGAGTGTATGAACTACACCCACCATGACCCACTAACGAAAACACGACACTAATGGTCGGAGCATCTGCTACGCCAATTAGCGATTATGCCAACACCTGATCCGACAACTAGAGCACAATAAGTCTTGAGTCCATCAGCCTCCTTCTTCCGCAAGAACATCCCCCGTTATACAGGGATTCTATATAGGGGCTATATATTGATAATGGAAAAAATGGAAGCTACTACATTCTAATAGGGTACATATACTAGTGTAAAGGGGGCTTCTCAGAATCCTGGTTCCCATGCACCTCTCGTCCTAATACGTAAGCCTGCGAGGTGTGAGACAGCCTTCCCCAAATGGAGCAGGCTGACATAAGGAGCCACGTTCTGGTAGTGATCCAAGTCCAGGACCACATGCCACATTGATTACATTTATATTTACTGAAATTCTCGTGTAGTCCATATATATATATATATACCTATAAGTCTACATATATTCTCACACACATGTAAAGTCGGCCTTGAAATCTTGATGTGACGTGTCGATAACCTACGTAGGGCATGCTAACCCCTTAGGGTATCGCAAAGAAAGCATTCCTATACAGAAGCCCGAAACCTTTACCCTGTACATCCCTAAGCTCTACGAAACACCTTTATGCAAATATGTATATATACATACATACATACATACATACATACATACATACATACATACACACACACACAGACATACAGACATACAGACATACAGACATACATACATACATACATACATACATACATACATTACATACACGTATTCATCTTTAGACGTGTATGCATATCTCCCGCGGAACCTTTAAAGAGAGATAAGAGCGCCCCTTTCCTAGCGTCCCTGAAGAAGGCAAAGCCAGTCACCAGCCCAGCATGGCCTGGAAAGATTCGTCGGTGGAGAGGACCGCCAAGCGCGGCAGCTCCTGGAAAGTTTATACCCATGCCCCTGGATCTACAAATGAGAAAATAGATACCTCTTCAAAGTTCCTAGGAACTTCCCTATAATAGTTTAGGGTACCATGGGGCTCCACTTTCTGGACCCTCTCAGGGGTGCGGGTAGATAACAGAAGGCGATGTGTTACAATTTCATGGGAGACGCTGATGAAATGCAGGTATTGAGCTCATGGAAATGATACGGGAGCTAAGCAGGGTTGTCACATTTGTATGCAGTAAGGTATCGGGAAGGTAGATTATTTGGCATTCAATATGGAAACTAGACATTTGCCCTTTATAAAGTCAAAGCCATGCAAGCAGCCCAAAACTGTTTGTTCGGACGCTCGTTCTACTGTGCTTGGGGCCGTGAGTGACGAACCCCTATGCACCCCCCCTGCAGCTACTACTTACAACAATGAGGAGCAGCAGCACTAGTAGTTATTACCAGCAACCGTCCTAAACCCTAAACCCTAAGCTCTAAACCTGACAACCTAAACCCTAAAACCTAATGCCCTAAGCCCAAAACCTAAGCCCTGAACCCTGAGCCCTACACCCTAAACCCTGAACCCCTAACCGCTAAACCCACTTGATCTTTGAGAACCCGCTCGCTCCAACTTTGCTCCGATACCCAGGGCTTTGCTGCTGAAGCCGAAGGAGACCTTGTTGGGACTTTGGGCCCTTAGGGTTTAGGCTTTGTAGGATTTATGGGATTCAGTGTTTATTAAGGTTTTTTGCGTGACTATATAGGGGTTTTATGGGGTTAGGGTTTTGGGGGGGTTAAGCTTAAGGTTTTTGAGCCTCAGGGTTGGTCGGATTTGAGGGTTTACCGTGATAGGGTTTAGGCCTTTTGAGGTTCTGGGTTGAGGTGTGCGGTTGAGGTGTGCGCGGAATACTCCACTCCCCCTAATACTAAACCCCCATACCCCCTAATATTAAGAAATCCCATTGTGGTATTTAATATTAGGTGGGTGGGGGGAGCGGATTACCCACCATTCCCGTAGTATGGTCCAAGGCTCAGGCAGAGCGTCAGGAGTTGAGGACTTGGGGTTACTGGATGCGCAGGAAGGATCGCAGCAAGCCAGCCCGTGAAGCCCACGCCCTAAACCCAGATTCTGAACCCTAAGCCCTAAACCCTAAGCCCTAAACTCTAAACCCTAAACCAACCAGAAAATCTTCTAGGATTGTTTGGGCTGAAGGTCATCACAGGCGTCTAGAACGAAGGGAGTGACAGGCCTCAAAGACCCCCAGCGATGGAATTAGTCCACAACTTTCAGCTATTTTCCCCCTGCCTCAATGCTTGGATTCCAGACGTCTAAGCCTCTAAGTATATTATCCACAGATAAATGTAAAAATACATGCGTTCCCTATCGACTGCCCGAACCGAAATAGATTGACACTGGGAACCTTTGAGGGGTAGCTGCAGAACTTCAAAGCGCGCGATAGTTGTTAATTATCCTCTACTGCTCCGGACTGGAAATTTAGGACCATCACGTAGGGTAGTTCGGAAGAAAGACAATGGAAAACAACATATGAGCCATAGTCATCCCCCTCAATAAGCCAGTAGTCCCCCACACAATCCCCCATATAAACTCAGTTTACAGAGAAAAAACTAGAGCCCATATTATATTTCAAATGCTGCTTCGCTGGGACCCCCTAAGCTGTAGCCAAGCAGCATCCTCGATCCGCACGGTCAAGTTGTTGATAAACCTCCCGGGAAAGGAATCTACTGGAGCAATATTGGGATAATGCAAAAGAAAATGCAAAATACTATAGTATACTGGGGTCATATTGGGATAATGGAAAAGAAATGGAAACTACTCTAGTAAATTGGGGTAATATTTGGATAATAGAAAAGAAAATGGAAACTACCACAGTATATTGGGGTAATACTGGGATAACGAAAAACAAAATGGAAACTATTTCGGTATACTGGGGTAATTTTGGGATAATGGAGAGGAAGCTGGAAACTACTATAATATATTGGGGCGTAAAGTAGGGTTGGAGAACACTGCGATCTGAAATGACCTGAATAAGGTGCAAGCTGGAAGTGGTGGGTTTGAAGAGGTATCCAGTTAAGGATACGCGCCAGGTACAACATCGGGGTACCCTGCTTGTAGCCCCAACACCCAACACCCTAGACACCTAAACCCAAAAACCTCTAAACCCTAAACAGACAACCCATTGCAAGGACCTCCCTCCACTGTGGCCACCTTGAAGCACGCGCTCCCTAAGCAACAGATCCAGGTAGAAGGAACTTTTGGATATGAGCTATAGTCTCAACTCCTAGTATCCCCCTTGATAACCCCTATAAGGTCTAAACTCATAGCATCCCCCTTAATAACCCCTATCGTAGTCCTCTATATGATCCCTTATAGCCTTGCCTATAGCTCACGTCTCATATCGTGAAACGCCGCACCCGACGGGAGTCATAACGGGAATATTTGCCAGTAGAGGGCCCTTCAGACCAATGACAATCTGCATTGATCGCTGAGGAGCATGTTCGCGGAACCGGATAGGGTAGAGGCAAACATTTCCTGCCATAATCCCTAGGCCCTACATCCTCTGCCTGCAGCCTGACCTGTGCAAAATGCTTGGTTCTTCCGTACACGGCCCTAAACCCTCTTTAACTACTTGAGACCCAAACCGTGTTCTAAACTACACTAGGTTCCCCAGTAACCCAGTAATAATAAGGGCACCCTTTTCCTACTATTCAGCTTTAATAAGGAGACCCCTAATTACTATTTGAGTACCTAGTACAAAATCCTATCCCGCACAAACCCCACCTTGAATCCTTGCGACTCGCGCCTCCGGGCGAACTTCATGGCGAAGCCCTCATCTGCAGAAGCCAGGTCAGCAGCAGCCTTGCCCAAGACTTTTTTGGTTTAGGATTCAAGGTTTAGGGTGTGGGGTTTGGGGTTTAGGGTTCAGGGTTTAGGGCTCAAATAGGGGTACTTAGGGACCTTAGGATATCTCAGGGGAAACGTTTCAGAAACACCAAAGTCCAAGTGATGTACACGAAGTGTCGACAAATCTGTGATGTCGTTTGCGGGATGCGAATTGTCAGGATTAGTGTACTAGGGACCCCAAAGAGGACGGCAGTTGTGGCAACCTTCCAAAGAAAGGCTATAATGTTTGAAGTTTGGGGTTGATAGGACTTCGTATTCGTGTTTGGAGGATTCGTATGGGAAGAAGACAGAGCCCTTTCTTCATTGTTTACACAAGAAAAGAAGCAAACTCCAACAATTAACCCCAAAGGTCAAAACGGCAGCTGCGGCTTAGACCCCTTGAAGAGTGAAGGGGTTTATTCCCCAAAGCCCCTCATCCAAACCCTACACCCCAAATCCTAGGCCCCTTGAGAAATATCAGGCCAGGATTTTCATCCCCGGAGCCCGCAAAACCCTTCCCGTGTCATCCGAGCTCCCTACATGAGCCATAGTCTAAATTCCTAGTATCCCCCTTTAAT
>CAJNIZ010043516.1:24182-42947 GCA_905231905.1 Symbiodinium pilosum
CCCCCCCCCCAAAAAAAAAATGCTCCACGCCCAGCCTCCCGCATTGACTTGATCAGCTCCTCCCTTGTGCGGCCATCTGCAATTTGCTCCACCTACAGTGGGTTTTTACTTACTGGGGGTCAGTAGGGATAAGAGAACATATTATAAGGGAATTATATAGGGACTCTATTCTTCTGTCCCCTACTAAGAACCGATCAGTTTAGTAAAACATGGGCTGCATGGTGTAGGGTTGAATTTCCTCGGCTCGTTTTTTGCCAGACTACAGGAACACAACACGTGCTACTCAGAACAGGGGTTAAGGGGTGTTGGGGTTGACAGGACTTGAAGTTCAAGGTTTTAGGGTTTCAAGCTTTGGGTTCACGGCTTGGGCATTCAGGCTTCCAGGCTCAGGGCTTCAGAGCTTCGATGTTACAAGGGTTTAGAGTTTAGGGTTTAGGGTTTTTCCAGGTTTGAGCCTGGGGAAAGGCCCTGCATTCTTCTGAAGCTTCTGATGCCGAGTCCCGATCAATGTGGGGGGTTGGATCGTGCGAACTTTGGCCAAAATTGGTCAGCAAAATTCATTTGCGGGCTGCTGATTTGTGCAAAGATCTGTTGCCCAACATGTTGTGTGGTTGCCAGCCTATGGATTTCAACTTAGGCTTGCACCCTTTTGCCTGAGCTACCTATCGTCATTCCTTTGAAAACCCAACCACGACCCAAACCCACCCCATGCTAAACATGGATCCAGTCTTGTTTGGGGGAAGGGCCGGCCTGAAACACTAATCAGGACCCACCCATCAAGGTGGAAACGTGGGCAGTCCTTCTCATTCCTCCAGCTATGGCATCTTCGCATCGTACCTGCTATCCTATACCTTGCAAGTGCAACCCAGTCTTCATTTGCCGCTCCCACCGTTGTTCTGATTCTAACACATATTGCTTTCGCTATTATCGCTAGGCCCTTTTTGCCAGCATATCATGTAGAAGCCTCACTAATTACTTGTGTGACCCAGCTAAGATATTCATGCACATATACTGCATGCACCAAAACCCATTCCAATTGCTTGGGCCCCTGCGCTACACGTACAAATTCAAGGAAGAAGGCCGGGCTAGTATTCGCTCCGAAGGGTTTGGAGTTTAAGGCTTAGACCTTCTGAAGAGCTTCAGGAAAGCTGCGTCTATGTTTTAACATGAGAAACAGTGTTTTGTTGGAGGCTGGTTCCGCAAATGAGGGCCCCGTATAGACCCCAATCTAATCTATATATATATATATACATCTACTTAAAAGTAGGGACCAACAAAAAAGGGACTGCTCAATCTCAACCTTCCTAAACTCTAAGCCGCAAAATCCCAGACCCCTAAACCTTAAACCCTAAACCCTAAATCCTAAACCCTGAACCCTAAACCCAAGACCCAAGCGCAAATAGCTATTCCTGGGAGCCCTGCCTCAATGTGGACCCCTCGCACCTTTTGAGCGTGAATGGGAACAGACTTTTTTGGGCAGCACGCGGCTTAGGGTTTAGCGTTTAGAGTTTAGGGTTTAGCGCTTTCAGTGTGAGATAAATCTTGACATTATGGGGATAGCCCCCCTTAAGAAGAAAAAGTATGGGGTATATGGCTATCTTATTATCCTATACCCAAAGCCATATTCTATCTACTTAAGGGGGACTATAAGAGCTATCTGAGGTCACAGAAGGATGGCGAAGGGATGTTGGGAGGGGGGGGAATGTGAAGGCCGACACAAGAATATACAGTGTTTTCACCGAATTCGAGCCAAGCGTTTGAACTTTGGGAAGTACTGCCAGCAGGATGGGCTTTTAGACCTATAAGCAAGTAAATCTACTGTTACAAATTGGTCCTAGTAGGAAACTATGGGGTCTAAACGCCCATCCATAGATCAGCAGCCCTGTGCTTTGGATGCAAACTGTGCACAGCTCTG
Source organism: Symbiodinium pilosum (assembly GCA_905231905.1). Lineage (NCBI taxonomy): Eukaryota > Dinophyceae > Suessiales > Symbiodiniaceae > Symbiodinium > Symbiodinium pilosum. The sequence continues at coordinate 26,098 of CAJNIZ010043516.1, forward strand.
GAAGCTAAGTTGCTCAGATAGGTTCCTGAGATGTAGGCACTATGAGGGTTGCTCAAAGAAGGCAGACCATTCTCAACCTGTCAGATATGGAGTAGGTTGTCGAAGTTACGAGCCTTTTCAGTATATATCCGATGTAATTACGCCCCCCCTAGTATTCAGGGTAGAAGGAACAATCAGGCCATGAAGCTAAGTTGATCCGTTCCCTGACTGTACTCTCCGCCACACTGTGGGCGCTCTGCAAGAATGGTGAGAGCCTTCAACAGACTATACCTGGGGTATGAAAGGGGGGACGCTATACGGGACCAAGAAGCCTAGAACCCGGCAAAATGACTAGGTATATTGCGAAAGCCTAATGTTGTGTTGTCTTGGTTGCTCCTTAATGTCCCGCTACAAGATTATTTTCAGTCTTCGTCAATATGGAAACGAGGAACCGCAAAAGTGGTTACGTGGTAGAGTCCTAGAGAGGCCCCACCAAGTAGAACAGGATCTGCTTATAACTCGGGTTTCCCCAAACCCTAAGCCAAACAAACAACTACACAACCCTTCAACTGCCACTAGATTCCCATTTCTCCATTTTTCTGTCCTAAGCCCTCTGTATCTCTATGTGAGCCATATGTAGCCCTACTTGGAGGCTAAGGATAATGAACTTAGGGTTTAGGGTTTAGGGTTTAGGGCAAAATTAGGTCATAAGTACCAGTTACTGTATGCTCACCCTGGACCTCCAAGTATGACCCCGAGAAAACCCTTAGATTCAACAACTGTTCCCATTCTCTGAATGGACCCCTATATCCCTAGCCTTTCTATAACAAGAAACCCGTAGGGCCAAGCACTTGTTCATGGTAGTTTCCATTGTCTTCTCCATTATTCCTATACCCTAAACCCCTAAACCTTGTTGTTGCTACCATTCGACCCTAAACCCTAGACCCTTTGCCATTACTAGTAGTACTACTAGTAGTCTTACTCTGCCTCTAAGGCGATCTTGCCAGAGGCCAGGCTGGACCACGGGATCTGAAGCCTGCCAAGTGGCCATGAACTACAGATGAGGTTTAGGGTTTAGGGTTTAGATGGGTTTAGGGTTTAGGGTTTACATGGGTTTAGGGTTTAGGGCTTCGGGTTCCAGATGAGCTACCGTCAATGTTTTCCACATAATTTGTGGACATGGGTTCCTTCTTCTGTACTAAACTAGAAGAGGGAACCGTTTTCCTGGAGATCTATAGGGGTTATGTAGGCATGGTTATGTAGGGTTTGGAATGGGATTTCGAGTTCGGACATTGCATTTCTGTACATGTACAGCAGTATTGCTCAGTGAGAATACTAGTTCAGGGCTTCACAGACTTCCGTGCTTGAGCGAGATCTGAGGGTCCTGCAGGTAAATGCGGGATTATGGATTTTGGGGATATGTGCGTGATTTAGGGAGACTTACAGGGATCATGCATGTATTGGGGCAGGCAGTGATGACATGTAGGCCTGGCAATCCATGGCTGAAAGCGCTTGCACACCTGAACCCTAAACCCCTAAGCCCAACGCCTGGCTCGCTCCCGATCCTTGAGCCCTGAACTTTCAACCCTACTCATGCTTGTTGGGAACGGAGCCATTTACTACATCATGGGGTTTATGGCGGAAATTGTACAAGGACTTACACATGACCTCAAACCCTGAACCCTAAAATGTTCCCGCATCCCCAGCTGAGCATTCGTGAGGAACCCGGCCCAATGCTTGTGCCAATTTTGCTGGAACTCAGCAAATTCCTACCTCAAATGAGGGCCACAGAAGCTAAGCCTGCACTTCTTCTGACTCTGCAAAAGTATACGGGGCGCCCTTATAATCTCTTGTTTTGGGCATACTCAAAGCACGGTTACCTTCGCAGCCTTGGTAAATCCCGTAAACAAAAACTCTGAGCCTGCTGTTTGAAGCATAATGAAACCTCTTCCTAGCAAAGAAGTCTTGACAAAGATAAAGACTTTAGTTGAATCTGCAAACTTGGGACCTGCCTCAAATAACCCAAAACCCCTCAAGCACAGACTGCGGACGCTCCCCAAGTAAACACGCAACCAAGAAGGGGCTTTGCAAGGTCTACCTAAACCTCAAAGTTTGTAAACGAATTGCCCTGAACCCTGAATAACAGCCACAACGGCATTTTGTTTACATTCAGTTGGCGTCCAGGTTATGACTCTTTCAAGAATTGCTCCGGTGGGACTTCATGCTAGTTTAGGTTTAGGATTCAGGCTTTAGGCTTTAGGGTATACCCCAGCTGACGTACTTTGTACAACCTTTAAGCCCCTTAAACCCTCAACTCCAAACAACATAACCCGCAACCCTAAGCCTTGAATGGCAATCCTCAAACACGAGATCAGAAACCCTGTATACCTTACCACATTTGCATTTATATCCCCGTACGTCACTAAATATCTCCCTTAGATCCCTGTAGATCCCTCTAAATCCTAAACCCTACACCTTCAACCCTCGACCCTAGACCCTATGCCCCGATGCATCTCCCCTTGCCTGATGAGCTGGACGTAACCCCGCTGGACGCTGAAGCCAGGAACGCCCAACAGGCCTAGAACCTTCCAAAGTCATGGGAACACTGTCTGTAGTAGATGTTATTATGTTATAGTATACTGTAATCTGTTACAGGATGTTACGGTATATTACACTATGTTATTTCAATATTCTGGGGCTTAGGGTTCAGGGTTTTATTGTTTAGGGCTAAGGGTTTATAGGGTTTACATCCCGAAGTCAACTTGTTAAAGCTTGATGTCTGTGTAGCAATGTACACAGTCAGGCGAGCCTCCTTCAAAACGGTAGGGTTTAGGGTTTAGGGTATACAAGGCTTGTTAAGGAGCATTAGGGCTTATAGCAGTCTAAAATAGAAGATGGAAACTAATCAGGGGTCAAAAATGGGATATAGGGGTTACTACCATATAGGTAAGGCCTAGCATAGGGTTTGGAGCTTAGGGTTTCGGATTTCCGGTCTAGTTTTGGCTTCGGCTTCTCAACCTTCTGGTGCATGTTGGAGTGGGGGAGTGAGTGTATGTGCTATCCGAACCCTAAACCCTAAACCCACACGGGTTTAGGGTTTAGGGTTTGTGTATGTGTATACACCTGCATCGAAATCCTCGTAGTTCAAAGTGGTTCAAGGGGGTTCTGGGGTTGGGGGTCACCATCTGCAGATACATATATTTATAATATTGTAAACGTAATAATCATGATACTCATAGGGCCTACCGTCAAGAGGTCCATTAAATCAGAGTTTTAGGTTTGGGTCTTGATGTGTAGGGCTTAGGGTGTAGGATCTGGAGTTTCGGATTCAGGATGTAGGATTCAAGACTTTTTGAGTGGGGTTCTGGTCAAAAACCATGAGCACCGACCCTACCCCATATGCGCCCCTATGGGTCCCTAGAGGCACCCACAAGAGGCTAGGCACCTATGATTTCATCCGAAGAGGCTTGCAGTTGGCTTAAGGGAGAGTGGAGGGGATCCCTGTAATTTAGACCCCTGATGAATCAATCCCCTGCCCTTAATAGGGATTACAATGGGGATCCTAATATCAAGGCCCGTAAAAGGAGGGATTTATGAATGAGGGGTCTACATTAGGACGGTTTCACCTTCCGTCACGGAAAGTCCACTACGTTGCGGATGATCACTCCGCGGTTCTGCAGTAGCGGCCGGCTCCCTGAAACGCCAATTCTGCCCTATATAGCCCACGTAGTCTCTACATAACCCCATATAAGCCTATACGCCCTTATATGGCCCCACAAAGCCCTATACAGCCCCTATAATAACCTTATATAACACCTACATACCCCAAGTTGTGCGCCATGAAAGCCACCTGGAACTCTCAGGAGAACTTGACATATTCGGATAATGGACAATAAAATGGAAAACTATCATATTATAATGACGTATATGTTGGGGTTATATTGGGCTTATATTGGGGTTAGGTTGGGGTTATATTGGGAAATTGCAAAATAACGCGGAAAACTACGATATTATAATCCCAAGTCCACACACTGGCAGGAACTCCTAGGACTAGCCTCCAACAACTCAGGATGCTTAAGGGACCAAGGGCATGTCCAGCTCATAAGCCGGCCGTGCCAGTGAAAGTGCCCTTTGAGCAGCCTCGTTTAGCCTTCTGAGCCCCTTCTAGCCATGGACTGCGTTGCGAAGAGGCGGAGGTTACAGTTGCGAAGCAAGCTCGTGGATGAAGACTGCAAGGAGGGTTCAAGAGGAATAAAAGAATGCCTGGTTCTTCACTCGCTGTAACAGGTTTGCCAGGAAACCTCATCAACAACAACATCCCTGGGGACCACATGAACCCCAAAAGGTTCATGGTCCATCGAGGGTGATAGGGTGAGTTAGTGCTACTGTATGTGTATACGATCCTATTTGCAATTTTCATGTGGTCCCCAAAGTACTGGCCCTTGGTTAGCTAGGAATGGAAAAATGGATCCTTATAGTACTCCCTACATGGCCCCTTGTTAGTAGTTTCCATTTTCTGTTCCATTCCTCCATTCCCAGCTAACCAAAGGCCGGGGTCGGGTAAGCCAGAGCTTCCCAGCTGTAGGGTCCAGGGCTTAGGGTCTAGGTTTTAGGGTTTTGGGTTCTTTTTTAGGGTTTAGCGTCTAGGGTTTAGGGTTTAGGATTTAGGGCTTTAAGTTTAGGGTTTGGGGCATCTTGCAGCAGGATGCTTTCGTGAGTTTTGCGTCTGCAGAAATCGCGGGTACTGAGCACGAGGGCTTAGGGTTTAGGGGCTTTAGGATGCTCAGGGTTTGTAGTGTTTAGGGTGCTAACTATGCTCGCAGGAAATGAGTCCATACTGCGGGACGCAACTAAAGTAACAAGACGTTCAACAGTTGAGGGTTGCCATTAAATCAGTGGCCCCAAAAATGAATGCCCATATACTTGAGTCTTTAGCTCTCCCAGGAGAGGGGACCGAATGTTGGGAAACCCTAAACGGTTGCTCAAAATGGGAGGATACTCTTAGGGGTCCAGGGATATCTGGGGACTATGAAGACACTGTAGGTGTACCCTTATGGATCTTATAAGGGTTGCATTGACGAAAGTCCATCTTTGTGCGCTGAAACTTGTGCCTCTGGTTCACTAGAGGGCTGGTATTAGACATGATGTTATGTTTTAACTACATTCCTTCTTGGGTTCTAGAATATAAGAACTTAGACCCTAAACAAACCCTAAACCCTAAACCCTAAACCCTGAACCCTAAACCCTAAACCCTCAGCTTTTGTGCAAGGATGGCAAGGTGCCTCTGGCTTCACCTTTAGCTCGCAAAGCTCGATGCAGCCATTGTAAATGCCTGCCAAACAGAGAGGTCCAGGTATCCTAGGTCCTACCCTGAGCGGGTTTAGGGGTTTAGGATTTAGGGGTTTTCATTTAGGCTTTCTATGGTCCATCTCGGATAATAGGGTTTTTTCATTGTATTATATGATCCCAATGTTGATATCCATGCAGTCCCTGAGGTAGCCTTAGACCCTGCGCCCGACGGCCGCATGATTGAACTTTGTCATTTGAAGCCGTCTTAGGGATAGCCATTAACCATGCGAGAGGATCTGAGTATCGTTTTTTGGTGGTTGAACCTAGTAAGATAATATTCCTCATAAGAAAAAACTATACCCAAGAGGAGGAGATAATCTTACTCTATATTGGGTACCATAGTATCCCCAAATAAAATACTATTCATCTGAATATATCTGAATGCTTCACAGGACCAAGTACATGCACCTGTTAACAATCCCGGCAGCCTTCTTAGTCTCCACGTTTATTGAGGATCCCGTTTGGGGAGTCCGGATTTTCTGTACTTTAGAGTTCAGGTTGGCAGGAGGGGAACACTTTTTTGTTGGTAATGTCCATCTTCTACTGTTGATGGATGAAATCTTGCACCACTTAGGGGCCCTAAATTACTGTAATTCCCAGGACTTTAGGGGTTTGAGGTCGTGCAAGATGTCCTCCATCAACCTTATCGCCTGAAGCATGGATGGAAGCTTGTAGACATGGGCTCTGCAGGAACTAAGAAGATCTTCACCTCAAGTTGGATGCTGGGAGTTTTAGGGTTTAGGGCTTTGGGGTTTAGGGTTTTGGGGTTTAGGGTTTAGGAATGGACCGCTAATTGTTGAAAGCCTGCTTTTTTTTTGAAAAAATTGGATGGATACAGTATCAGGGACGAACCTGCGCCTCAATAATTTCACGCCAGGCTTCCCTCAAACCCACTGGTGGTTCTTAGTAGGGAATAAGTCAATATAATCCCTATATGATCTCTATACCATCGCTATATACTCCTAATATGATGGAAACAGTATTTAATCCCTCTATAATCCCTATACAACAGTTTCTCAGGTTCCCTACTGAGAACCAGAAAGTGCGGGAGGATAGAAGGGTGGATCCCTAAAACTCCCTCAGCTGTCTTGGGAATGAAGTAGGCACCCCCCAAACCCCAAAACTTACTGGTGGTTGGTGGAAGGTAAGGGAATATGAGGGTATAACATAAGGTCATATAGGAGTAGTGGAAAAGAATATGGAAACTACCATTTAGGGTTTAGGGTCTAGTGAAAGTAATCCCTATAAAGTCCCTGTATAAATACAGTCCCTTATTCATACTAACCAACCAGTACGAACCCTAAACCCTAAACCCCTCCCTAACCCTAAATCATCAAAGCTGGTGCCCAAATCAAGAAGTGAAAAGCGCTCCGTAGGACCTCGATGCAGAGAACCCAGGTGGATGCCCTCCAAGTAAGGGTTCAGGCACCTCATGGCTTTAGGCTTCAGGGCTTAAGGTTTAGGGTTTAGGGTTTAGGGGTTTAGGGTTTAGGGTTTAGGGTTTAAGGGTTTAGGGTTTACGGCTTAAGGTTTAGGGTTCAGGGTTTCAGGTTTAGGTCTGAGGGTTTAGGGCTTAGGGTGCTTCTGCATTTGAAAGTCCAAGGGCAATCATGAAGTGAATTTAAACCTGTGCGCCAATGTTGCCATGATTGGGTTATAAGGACAGTTGTAGTTGGCCCATGGATTTCCAAGTAAGAGGCTCTTTCGACTTTTCTACCTATTATCCACAACCCAATTCTAAGTCCCGCCACCCTACCAAGTAGACCTACAAAGCCAAGAAAGCCTCCCACAAGGGCTAGAAAGTGGTGTCCACAAAAGCCACGCATCCCTTCAAGGATGGCTCCACAGACTATGCACTTGTTGACGGCTCTTACCTGCTACGCCTGATGGTTGTTTGGGGCCCGGGTGTCAGGGTCTTCGGTGGATAGCGAGCCTGAATACATCTATGACTATACAAAGGCGGCAATATAGACCAACAAGTGCCTGAATCCCTGATTCGTGGACCCTAGAGAGGCGTTCCCTAAGTTTTGGTGGAAACGCCATGTTTTTGAGAAAAAAACATTCCATGGGCTGGGCGGATGCTCGGAAGCTTATCCACGTCGACTGTTCGGGTTTTCCAAAACAGGGGGCTTGTAGGAATCTCGGGGATTTAGGGATTACAAAAATTATGGGAGTCCTTATTTGAGATTATTTAGAAAAAGTCTTAAGAAATATCCTTGTGAGCTGCAATGAATACTTGCTGTCTAGTAAGTGTATATTTTGTAAAAAGTAGTGATTGCGCTACATTCTTCAGAGGACTCGTATGTCTACCCTGAGTGATCCACTGCCTAAACTCCTACCATCCCCTACATAACCTCCCTTTAAGGAGCTTAGACCCCAAACACCCAATCCTAAACCCGCCATAACCCCCCTTTAAGGAGTTGAGACCCCAAACCCTAAACCCTATATAATCCACCTTCAAGGGGTTAAGATTATAACTCACAGAATTGCCTGATACCCCTCGCTCTCCCCTAAACCCTAAACCCTAAGCCCTATAAACCCTAAACCTAAACCGTAAACCCTGAAGTCCCCTTGTAGCCCTGTAGTATTGATACATATTGATAAAGCCTCATTCGGGGCTAAGCTCTGCTATGCCTAAACCCTAAACCCTAAACCAATCAATTGGGCATGTCAAGGGGCTGCAGAATCAGCTGCTCTAGCGCTTCCTGCGGCCGGTTAGAGGCGGGTTTAGCGTTTAGGGTTTAGGGGTTTAAGGTTTGGTTTCGGGGTTTAAGGATTGGACGTTGGACCACAGCAAATACTGGGTTGGCCCCTAAAACCCTTTGAAAAATATTCGTATATAGGGCCCCTTATTAAACTAAACCATTAGGAAAATATTAAATATCCCAGGAGCCTACCCAGAATACGATTTACAAACTTAAAGACCCATAACTTTTCATGCACAGCGGTGCTTTGGGACGCATGTTTGGGCGGGGCACTCTCAGGTGGGCTGCTAGCAGGTGGGCTGGTCCGTAAGGCTCGTTTCAGGTGAAACGCGCATCTTTTGGTAGGTTATGGGCGGAATTGCTAGTCTCATAGCGCATGGGAATCTCTTGCTTTGAAGGTTGTCTAAGCGATGGGCACTCCTCCATGTGGGTACCCTATAGTTATCAGGGATCTTTCACAAAAGGAACTGTATATTCAGGGTCAAAAATTACCGTAGCCATTTCGCCAGCATGCACAGCAGGTGCAGGTGCTTCATCGGCATTTCCACAATGAACACGTGGTAGTCCCCCTTAACTTGTCATACTTGCCATCCTCATTATGCTGCTCAATACTCCCCGGAATGTCCGAGGAACTCCCGAAGTCACTGGAAAATACGCGACATGGGAGCTTCCGAAAAGGGACCCTATATAAACCCAGAATATCCCCCCCAAAACTCCTGACGCAATCCCTATACATCCTGGGCATCCTTCCGCGCATCCCAAAGGGAATCCCCAAACCCCGACCGCGCCGCGGTACACCAAATTCAGCATGCCCATATCCCTAAACTAGTGAAATCTCTTAGCCAAAACCTCTGCCAACCTCATTCCTGAACCGTCAATGCCGATCCCAAACTCTAATTCGTGAACCGCTCCTGGAACATGGCAGGCTCTTGCTGCGCAGTACCAGGGCCGGAATGCCCCCGGAATCAAGTTTACGCGCTATTTCTCTTGCTGGAGCCCAGGCATAGGAGCAGTTGCGGTCAAGAAATTGATGACGAAACAGCAGCAGGATCAGTAGCAGCAATGGGAGCTGTATGCGGGCTAGGAGGAGAAGTCATGGTCGCAGTAACCCGGCAGCAGCAGCACAAGCAGCGCAGTACTAACTGATGCGAAATTGCAAAAATACCCTTCAGGGATCCTAGCTTGCAAAGCTAACGCACAACAGGCCACTTCTATGGATGTGGGTTCATGAACATGCTCTGAAAACCATTGCACACCACATCATACGAGCCATGATCACAAGCTTGTGGGTCTTTTCATAATCTACAGACATTACTTAATCCTCATCCTAGATGATTCTGCCTAGAACCCCTATTGCTCCTGATCCAGAAGCCTAGATAATGACCCATGTCATTCCCTGCCATCCGCCATCCTCGTGATACATCCTCACAAAATGTCTACGGCATCATAGCCGCAAAAACACTGTTCTAATGAATCCCCTCCACCGGAAAAATAAACCACTCCGCCCACCCCCAACACAAGATACACCCCACCAATATAGTACAATGACACATTGGGGGGGATACTTGTTGTCAGAGGGGATTGTTTAAGGCCCTACAATACACTCCCCAGCAGCCTGTCTAGAGGGCCCCGGCCCGGCAGTGCACCACAGCTTGGCGTAGACCAGTGATGGCGGCATGCAACAGCCTTTGCTGGATCCGGAGGCCCAGCAGCACCTGAGGACATAATACAGTTTAGGGTCTAGGTTTAGGGTTTAGGGACATAGTACAAGTGCAAATATTTGTATATGCGTGTTTATATGTTTATGAATACATATTGAGAGTCACACACCATATAAAACCCATTTGTGCAGCCTCGGGCTTAGGATTTGATAGTGTTAGGGTTTAAGGTTGTGGGGTTACCAATATAACCCTTACATAATGTAGTAGTTTCATTTTTTCTTTTCCATTATCCCTGTATAACCCCATAGTATCCCAAGATTACCTGGGCTAAGGACTATAGAATTTTGAGTGCGACTCGGCAGCTCCTCGGATGATAGGGTTCCATACTTTATATAGGAGTATATAGGGTTATATAGGACTATAGGGATAATGCAAAAGAAAATGGAAACTACAGGGATTATAGGGTGTATATAGGGTTATATGGCGGCTATCTAGGGATAATGGAAAAGAAAATGGAAGCTACTATTTAGGGTATAGGGTTAGGGAAGTTCCCAAATTAGGGTCCCATTTTTGATACCCCCCCCTAGATACTAGGTGCCGTAATATAGTCTATGACCAAAAGGGCCCCCCTACCTCTGAGAACAACCCATGTAGCACCTGGCCTTTTCAGGAATAGAAGGTTATGGAGGGTTTGAAGATTACAGGGCTGTGGAGGATAGAAAAGAGTCAAAGGAGATTGAAACCCTAAACCCTGATGAACATATAGGGTTTGATGCGGCAATTGGGCTTCATGGGAGTTAGGCCTTGTTACTAGGATCATGGGGCTTCAAAATCACAGAGTTTTAGGTGATCTGGGGGCGTTTAGGGTTTAGGGTTTAGGGTTTAGGATTTTGGAATTAGTGCGCTGGTCGCGCTTTCTGGGCTTACCATCGCGAGTCCCGTGTTGGGGCTTATAGATAGAAAGGACTCTGGGCTGCTGCCGTGGGATGGGAGCTTTCTCCCAGTTTCTGATCAGGGTTTAGGGTTTAGGGTAACTCCCAAACTGTAACGTGTACCTACCTAGCTATTGCCTGGACCCTTGCTGTCCTACCTTTGTAGGAACTATAAGCTGCCTATAAACACAACTGACAGACCCCAAAATGTTTCTTAAACCTTGCATCCTGGCCCCACCCATTAACAGTGCATAATGGGGATCATATTAAGGGCTATATAATATGACAAGTACTATCCAACTGGTTAGCGTCCCTGAAACCCTTTGAACAATATTCGTATATAGGGTCCCCTATTAAAGCCAGTAGCGAAAACATTGAATTTCCCGAGGGCCTACCCAGTCATGGGGCAGTACCCAACTTAAACCCTTAAACCCAAGGTCTCAAGAGCAGAAAACAGATTGAACCGATCACTGGCCAAAAGCCGTCTCTGATGCGCGAAGGCATTTAAGGTTTAGTTTTTAGGGTACGGAGCTGGGACCTTGTTTATGGAAGCATCAAGCATCTCTCACACATGGCTAGCAGAAGGCTTGTCCACACAACAAGATACACTTGTGTGCGGAACCCTATGCAATTTGCTATAACTTGCAAGAGCATCTCGCGTAAATGCCAGGTTCCAAACCTGAATTAAGGGTGGTGGTGCGCTCATAGGACTCCCACACCCGAGGGGACAAATTACAACCTATCACCCCCATGACTGTAACCCACATAGCAACCCAAGTAATGGTCTACTGACGACGCCTCCCTCTTCCTCCATTTTCATTTTTGCGGTTCTTGGCGAGGTCTTTCGCGGTAGGGTTGCGCTGGACAGGGGTATGGCTCAACCATGGAGGTCCAGCGTCTTATTGCAAAACAGCCTGAATTTGGGGTCTCCGCGCAAGACTACATTCAGGCACCGGAATTTATCTGAACCCTGGGACCTTAAACCCTTGACCCCTTTCGCTGAATAACACTGACTGTTTGGGGTGTGTCCTTTGGTGCCTAACAATCCACTTGTGTGTTTTCCCAACTACTTGTGGGATCTCCTTTCCCGATACCACCAGCGCCAAGGTTCCCCCTTGATTAGCCATAGATAGCCCTCAAGAATCCTAGTTACTGTAGGGGGAAACCTTGGAACAGGTAGTATAGCAGGGTGTGGCGAGGTACTCCATGAAGTACTGGCTGTTTTCTGCCTCTGGTTATAACTACGCAGCCTTGTTTGGGGCTGAGGAGGCAAATCTCTTACCTGCGGGGTAGAATACATGAACGCATCTCAGGAGCGCATGATGACACCCGAGGTTGGATTACTTAACTCATCCGCACTATGTAACCCTATATGAGCCACTGTCTAAACTCCTAGTATCCCCCTTAATAACCCCTATAGTAGTCCCCTATATAATTCTCTATATACCCCCCCTTAAAGGAGTTTAGACTATGGCTCATATGTTTAATATATCCCTGTAGGAGCCCTTTCATCAGTTTCCCGCAGGAGTGCGATGCCCCAACGTCAGGCGCTTTCCTAAGTACAACGGCAGTCATCCAGAGCCCTGCCTGTTCCTAGCCTCTGAGGACATTTGAGGCGACCGGGGGCACTGCAAGATCATAGACGGTGAGAGCACGGGCTTGCCACAGGAAATGTAGCAAGCAAGGCAGGTATATGGGGGGGGTTCCGGTCCCTTGTTTAGTCCCTGAAATTCGACATTAGAGGAACCTGACTTGTGTACACTCACCAAAAACAAATAATGAACGTTCCCTCACATACCCTAAACCCTAAACCTTTCATTCTATCCCTTAAGTAAACCTAAGTCTCAGCTTGAAAATGACCGCATGTCATATCGTTCTGGGGACCATGGACTCGCCTTCCTGTGCCCAGATACGGTCCACTCACACGTCCTCAGAGTACCTCGCCTGGGGCCTGGATGCCCTAAAGTGTGTAAAATGCTACTAGGGTTAGGGTTCAAGGTCCACCGTTTTGGAAAACAAAAACTAGCGAAACTATCCAAGTGGGTGTAAAATGCTTGTAGGGTTTAGGATGTAGAGTCCACCCTCTCGCAGAGGAAAATGGCTTGAAGCTGAGAAGGTCCGCTTTCCAAACGACTGTGGTCTTTGCAGAACCCTGTTTGGGCTTCCAAGTTCGAGGGAGAGTAATGCTTAAACCCTAAACCCTGGACCCTAAACCGCAAACCCTGACCTGAATCGCTAAACCTTGTTGCATCCCTGCACCCGCAAAACCCGTTTTTTGCAGGGTTTCAGGCCTGGGGCTTGATGGCTCCAGTCCTACGCTAGTTACTTACCTAGGGACACAATGAACGTGTACAGCTTTGTATTTTGTGTTGGATTTGAGTAGAACAAAGAAAAGTGTAGCCTTCACCCAGTAAGCATGAGCTTCTGTACCACTAGCTAAACCTGTCAGGCCAGCAGTCAGCTTGAAATCTATAATGCTGACAACTCTATCTAGAAATCCGAGTTCTGCACTCTCAGCCCAATAATGTTGAAGGCTATGTCCAATCCTTGTTCCCCGAAGCGATGAGCTTGCTAAGCTGACGCAACAGCCTCAGTCGTAGTTTTCGCCCAGTGGTGGGGCGTCGTCCGACACCGGCAGTACGACCACGCCGTTGGCGGGCTTGAACTCAGAGAGCCCTGCGTCGATCACCCGAAAGTTTAGGATTCATGGCTCAGGGTGCACTGGTAAGCCAAAAGTGCCCATCGCCTAGTACGCTTAACCCCGCAACCGCGATGCAGCACCGTCATAGGAATCCTCTGAACCCTAATTACACCCTAGACCCTAAACCCCCAAAAGCGGAACCTTAACCAGAACCATCTGAGTGCCGGACTAAACCTATGGAAGGCTGGTCTTGGGGTTCAGTGTCGTACTTTTTTGCCGAAAACCGCTAGGGGCCAAACCCCCCTCCAGCGATACCCCTCCAAACCTCGCAAAACCGACAGGGGCCAACCCTATTTCCCATGGTCTCTCCGCTATGACAGAGATTTTAAGGCAGTTTCTCACAAAAAGGACCCCAATATAGAACCCCCAAATACTATATAGTCCTTATTATTATAGGGACCCCCAACAATGGGTGCCCGCAATTTTGGTAAACCCTAATCCCTGTAAACCCCTACATAAAAACAGTTTCCATTTCATTTTCCATTTTCTTTTCCATTTGATTCTCCATTATAGTAGGTACCCCTAATTTATGGGAAACCCTAAACCCAAAATAGTAGTTTCCATTTTCTTGTCCATTATCCCGATATAACCCCAATATATACCCTATAATCCCTATATAATCCCTATATAACCCCTACAAACCCTGTAGTTTCCATTGTATTTTCACGTGTTCCAATATAACCCCAATATACTATAGTAGTTTCCATTTTCTTTTCCATTATCCCTATATTACCCCTATATAACCCCAATATTACCTCAATATGATTTTGGTAAACCCCATTTCGTCCGGCACTCATTGGGAGGCCTTGTTTGTCCTGCACACGGAAGGTGAAGGGCTGCTCCAGGTCAAGCCTTTGCCCACATGACCCTAGGGAAAAAACAAGTATAAAGGGAATATAGGGTATTATATTAGGGTTTTATTGGGATAATGGAAAATAAAATGGAAACTACAGGGTTTGTAGGGGTTATATAGGGATTATATAAGAACCCCCACACCCCCAAAAAGTATAAAGGATCCCTAACATTGGTCCAGAAGCCTTTGCTTGCAGTCGCACAGTTGTCCCATAAGGTTTTTGGGGTTTTGGGCTGTAGGGTTTAGAGCTTTAGGGTTTAGAATTTAGGGGTTTATCTGGCTTCAGGGTTTAAGGAGTTTAGGGTTTAGGATGTAGGATCTTGGGCCTGAAGTTTTTGAAATTTAGGTCTCTCAGGTCTTGGAGTCTTGGATTTAGGGATCCCCAGACTAAGATGCAGCGCCACGAAGCCTCCGTTTGAACAGCCGGTAGTCTGTACAGGCCTCTTCTGTTTTGGGGTTCCACGTAGGGATTCTAGGGGCCCTTAAGGGTTATCTATCTATGTAGGACTATATATACACATAGTATATGTCGGGTATGTTAGTTTCTGGAGGGCTGGATTTCAAGGCTGAAGGGGTTGAGGTATACCGTACAGTGGCTCGGAAAGATGTTGGTGCTTTGTTGTGGTTGGAGGGGGAGGCAGAGTCTCCCAAATACTTGGTCACGAAAGTAAAAATGAGATACTTAGCGGGTTAGGGATAATGGAAAAGGACATGGACATGACTGGGATTATGGGGATTTATGTAGGGACTTTGTAGGATTTATATAAGGATAATAATTGCGTACGACAAAATGAAGGAACCTGCTGCTCGAAGAATTGCCTCCGAATTTCGCGGAGTGCTATAGTATCACAGTAGCAGGGAGGCATGCAAACTGTAGCTTGCTGGCAAGCCTGAAAAGAAGCTCTTGAGCGTGACCTCATCCCCTCAGTAGTGAATCCTAACCCGTGAGCTCAACCCCTAAACCCCAGATCCTGGAAATGCCTAAGCCAAAACCCCTTCTCATACGAGTCCCTGAGCAATCCTCAAAGGGAACTCCTCTAGGCCCCCAATGGTCCAAATTTTTCATAACATTCCCACCCCAACACGTTCAAACCCAGGCACAGGATGTTCAGCTGCTCGATTTTCTCGCAGATTTTCGCCAGCTCCTCCTCAGAGACTGCACCGCCCATGCGCCGGTTCTTCTGCACCTCGGGGTGAGTTTGGGATACCCTTGGGTCCCTTAGAGCGGGTTTTAAGGGATGTACGGGGATGAGGGGGTTTAGGGCTCAAGGTTTTGCACGTTTACTGTAGGGCGTACAGCATGGGAATGTATAAGGATTAGATATGATGCGCCTTTTTGTTGGGAAGCTGTTTCGGAATTTAAATTCATTCACCATAACGGATATAAATATATATATATATCGTAATTGATATGAATTCCCCCATGTACAGTACCTTAAATAAAGCTCCTCACCCCAAAATATAGTAACTTGAACAAAGTTCCTGAACAGCAACCCAGTTTTTTGGGGCAGGCCATGGGGCTTGACACTTCAACTGAGGGCTCAGGAGGTTGGAAATCTATGAACGCATTTTTTGAGGGGAACTGCTTTGTGCCTAGGGGTTTATAGGGTTTAGGGATTAGGGATTAGGGTTTAGGGTTTAGGGTATAGATGACATCCCTACGTGGCACTTAGGACCCTTACTAAGGGTTAGCCCGTAAGTACCTACAATAGGAGTATAAGGGAATCCCAAAGGGTCTAAGGTCGAAGGTCCAAGCTAAGTCCCAAAGAGAACCTATCCTACAAGAAGGCCACAGTTTCGGGGCACCTCTCATCCGCAGCACATGATACAGTAAGGGGCCAAATGCCTTTGGAACTCCTGAATCAGAAATTGCAATGTCAAAATGTGAGGCACGCGCCACCGACCCCAGAAGGAAAACTCTTAGAAAACTAGATCCAGAGGCTTATGCCACACCACTGTAAATGGGGCTCAATACTTTCTAAGGGTCCTGACCATGCTCAAATACTCCGAAGTCCTAGCAGAGCGTCGCAGCGCATAACGCTTCACCTAAACCTTCACCTCGATAAAGCCTGAACTCCAAATTCAAAAGCCAAGACCTCTAAACCTTAAACCCCTCAACAAAGGCGCATGGTCGCCGAGATTGAAGACGGCGGAGGCAATCCTCAGCAGAATGAAATCAGAGGGGGGCTGTGGGGGCAGTATCCTATAATTATGTAAGGATTAGAAATGGATAATTTAGGTGGACCCCCCACCCTGTAGTAGTGACTACAAAGGATCATAGTAACTATCTTAGTGTCCTCTAATATTCCTAGTATACCAGTGATACAGGGTGGGGGAATCCTCCTAAACGCTACGTAATAGATTCCATTTCTTTTTCCATTATCCCTATACACCCCATCATATTTCAGTAGATTCCTTCTCTTTTCCATTATCCCTATATACCCCATTGTATGTTAGTAGTTTCCATTTTCTTTTCCATCCCCATTATATATAGCGCCTAAACCCTAAACCTTAGTTATCCCTACATACTAACCCCTAAACCCTAATGCTGAGAACTCTTCGGGCTGCTACTTTACATCGTCCGGGTCTTCGGGACTTCGTCGGAGTCAGAACTGACAAGGTTTGAATGAACCCTAAACCTATGAAAACCGTATATGGGTGGTTGTCAAA
>CAJNIZ010043517.1:14181-46848 GCA_905231905.1 Symbiodinium pilosum
TAAACCCTAAACCCTAAAAGCATGCTAAGGGGCTGGGCTTGCATGTATGGGTTTCAGGCTTCAAGTTCAGGAGTTGAGGGTCCAAGGGCCCAAAGATTTCAGCCTTTTATGTTACAGGGTTATAGGGCTTAGGGTACGTAATAGGAGGATTTTGGTAACCCAAATTCCTATAACGAGGATCCAAATGCTTTAAGCTGAATGCTCCAGGGGGACATTACTCAAAGAGTGTAGAATAAACCCTGAACCAGCTCCCCATCTTCTCCCTGAGAGGCCCAGGGACGTCTGGAGCAGGCTCTAGGCGGGTGGGCCGATTATGGGAATGGATGCCGTCAATGCTTTAGAAATAAGTGGGTTTAAGGGTTTAAGCTTTGGTTTACCCGTCACCGCAATAATCTACAGATTGGGAGCGTTTGCTCCTTGATTGGTACGTGTAACTAGTAGACCTGTAAATAATAAATTCACCCACACACATGAAGTCCAGTTTCAAGTCCGGAGGATCGGATGGCGCAGAGTGCGCACCCGAAAAAGAGCAAGCGTTAGGATTAAAGGCGCCAGGCAACGCTTTTTGCCTGAATTTAAACCTTAGGGTAAGCATTAAACCCTAAACCCTAAAAAGTGGTTGGTTTAAGTTTTAGGGTTCAGGCTCCCGCTCCCGGCACCTGAGTCAATCTAGAAGGGCCAAATATTCCTACTTGTACGGTTACCTACCCGAATAGTCCAATCCACCTCTCCCTAGAAACGTATATTCCAAACATACGATTTTACTATGATAAAGACTGAAATTTCAGTGGTATGTGATTCTAGCACATGACATGGTTTCATTCTACTATTACTTAAGTTCCTTTCCCAGCAACCCAGAATAGAGGTTTCAGTATCAGTTTGAAGGTGATAAGGTCTGGGGCACCGAGTTTTAGGCTGCAAGGGCTCATCCCACCGACCCCAGACACAAACTAGGACGGAATCCCCTCCAAGGGGTTTAGGGTTTTAGGGTTTAGGGTTGAAGGCTTTAGGGTAAGTTTAGGGTTTAAGGTTTGTATGCGCTTAGGAGTCTTTATGAGGCTTAGGTTGATTAGCCGGGCAGAGCAAACCCGGACCCTGAGCCAAGTAGCAAAATGGACTGCTCTGGTAGTCCCTATATGAGCTACAGTCTAAATGCCTCAAAGGGGACTTATATAGGGGATTCTATAGGGGACTAATATAGTACTAGGAGTTTAGACTATGGCTCATATGATCATTGGCTATAGTCCCAAAAAGCGCGACTCCTTCGTTCCAGCTGTTTCTGGTAGGAGCACCAGGCCCTGTGACCTGGGAAGTTTTTTGCAAAAACAACAACCCCGGACCCTCGACCCTGAACCCTAATCCCTAGACAAATCCTCAACTTGAGGCTTGTTGGCGCAAGGCTAGCCAGGCGACCAACACATGGCCGTGCACCAGAATTTTCAGCGTCCCCTTTCCTTTGCCCCACGCTGAACCTATCTTTATACCAAATGGGAAGCTACTGTTCAAGAAAGCCGGCAGAGTTTTCATCACCCTCATGAGAACATCCAACTCGCCATTGCCCGCCTGGCCGCCGCATGCCTTGAAAAAGGAGTCCCCTTGGATAAGGCTTCGGCCGCAGCCACTTCCCTCGTGCAAGCCGCAGGTGCGAAGGCCTGCATTCATGCACATTCCAAACACCTGACCTACATCCTACTAAACCTGGAATCTTGAAGCCTAAATTGCTTAACCCGCAACCTGAACAAACCTCAAACCCTGACACCTAGACTAAGCTTAGAACTCAAAACCCAACCGCGGGAACAGACCCTGAACCCTCACCTTTAAATCCACCGTGATGATTGATCTGACTAGCAACTCCGATTCGGGGCCTTTAACCCTAAAACCTAAACTGACCCTGAACCCTAAATCCAAAACCCTAGATCCAAAACCCAAAACCCTAAATCCATAATCCTAAATCCAAAACCCTAAATCCTAAACCCTAAATCCTAAACCCTAAACCCTAACCTACTCACCAATTAAGTCCCCCCGACGCTCCAAGTGAGCCTAGAAGGTGCCTTGGCTGCTGCGGCACCGCTTCTCGCAGCCGCTGGAGACCGAAGTGAAGCAAAGGCCGCCTTTGGGTTTTAGGGAGTTTTAGGGATTAGGGGTTTAGGGATTAGGATTTTAGGGATTAGGGCGTTTAGGGATTAG
This sequence comes from Symbiodinium pilosum, assembly GCA_905231905.1. NCBI lineage: Eukaryota > Dinophyceae > Suessiales > Symbiodiniaceae > Symbiodinium > Symbiodinium pilosum. The sequence continues at coordinate 16,369 of CAJNIZ010043517.1, forward strand.
GGGTTTTGGAGTTTAGAGGTTTAGGGTTTAGGGCTTAGGGCTTAGGGTTTCTAAAGGGTTTAGGTTTTGGAGTTTAGGATTTGCCGTTTGGAGTTCAGGGCTTCAGGTATTTGTATGTGGGCTCTAAGGGGCTTAATGTTTAGGGTATTCAGTGTTTTTGTAGGTGGGCTTCAAACGATTTGAAGTTTACGGTTTTAGGCATTAGTGGTTTGGGGGTTGTCAAACAATTTCAGCTTGGCGTACAGATTGCGATGGATGCAAAGTGTAAAAGCCCCAGGATGGCAACATGTGAGGAGCAAGTATGGCTTGTCAAGCTGCGGCTGCGGGCGTTGTGACGAGTAGCAGCGAGCCATACCCAGAGAGCTCAATACCCTCTGAGAAAAGAGTATCGGTACCTTAGCTGATATACGAGCATCTCTTGTAATATCTTTTCGGGTATATTCCTCAATCAAGGGGGATTGGGCCCTAAACCCTATTAGATCCCATCTTCCGCAAGTATGGGGTGTTTGGCTTCCGGCGTCGGGCTCTTAGCGCCAGGCTGGCCCCAAAGAGGATTACCCTACACGTTGGGCTTCCAAGTCCTTGCTTTGGGATTTCCGGGGGTGTGAGCCCGCTAAGCTTGGCTGAGCACCCACATTTGCGACATCTTGCCTAGTGAGCGCGCGGTACCAAGTATACCACACCAAACGGCTTTGAGTTGAACCTGCCATGGAGGTAGTCTGTGATTTCAAGCCAGATACAAGCAAGGGACGCAACGCCCCGCCTACGCAAGCAGACTTATGTTTGCTTGGTGGCGCTTATCCAGAACGCATTTGTGCAGCAGAGGGCATTCCGTCTGGGCCAGCAACCTCATTCCTGCTTGGGGCGCCTATCTAGCGAAGGCATTGACTAAGCCTGTGGATCTAGTATACGTTTCCAAGACGTGTGCGAGCAGGGGATATAACGTCCGAGCCGACTTCTCGTCTTCGGCTGAGAAGTCTGTTTTACGACGAGGCAGCCGAATAGTTGTCAAGTGACCAAGCCAAAGCCGAAGAAGATGAACATCCCCCCAAGACGTAATTGGATAACCCTAAACCCGCGTCGTGAGGTGGAGAGAAACACAAACAGGAGGTGGGTTCAAGCCTGTGATATCTTCACTGCCGGCGGGAGTGTTGAGAATTCCTAGTTTTGACGGATTCTTTAACAACATTGTGCGGGAGTTGCTTTTCGCAGGATGTGCCGCCACCCACAACCCGTGATTGGTATGGCGCCGTTTGCGCATTGACTATCAGCCGTGCGCGATGAGAAACCCTAAACCCTAAACCCTAAATCCTAGATCCCAAACCCTAAACCTTAGATCGAAGATCCTAAACGAAACCTAATATTCTCGACCACTAAGCGCCTAAGACCCAAGCCCTAATCCCTAAACCTTCGTCCCTAATCCCTAAACCCTAGTCCCTAAACCTTCATCGATAATCCCTAAACCCTAGTCCCTAAACCTTCATCCCTAATCTCTGAACCCTAGCCCCTAAACGCTAATCCCTAAACCCTTACACTCTTAAACCCTAAATCCTAAACCCTCAAACCCTAATCCTAAAGCCTTCGCCTTTCGACACCAGGCCTGGCACCTTAGCGTTCAGATTCACATGGAGCGGCAGCTCAGTTGACTTTCAAGGGGTTTAGGGTTTATAGGGTTTGGATTTAGGGTTGAGAGTTCAGGTTCAGGGTTCAGGGTTTGGGGTTTAGGGTTTGGGTTTCAAGGGTTATTGACAAATAGAAGGTACCCCCTAATCCAATTGCCTTGTATACTGTATACCCCATATATGGTGCAATTAAACCCCCTGTGCAACTAGGTGGTCCCCTTTTCCACCCTGGTGGTTTCTGTAGCCAATAGATGATTACATGGATTAGGGATGAATGTTGACGGATTGAGGGTTTACGGGGGACGCCTTTACGGGGAATATAGGGGTTTAATACAGATATACCGGGTATTGGATTTGGCGTTTAGGGTTGTGCTTCGTATTTTGAGTTATGGGATTTGGGGTTTTGGGTCTGGAGTGTAGGTTCCCGCACTTGGAGTTAAGAGTTTAGGCTGATCTAGTGTTCCTGCAAGGCACACAGCTTGATCTGCTTCCTAAGCCCTAGACCCTAAACCCTGCCGTGCTTCCAACACAGCCTATTACTTTGGAGTCATGAAGTAGGAGGAAACCCTAGAACCTAAACCCATGGGCCTAAACCCTAGAACTTGACGGTTTAGGGTTTAGGGTCTCTATGCAAAGTGTAAGAGGCAGCACGGGTAAGTCACAGAAACCGGGATCGCTGCCAGACTTTGTCGTGGAGTTCTCTTGTGGACTGCTCCTATGCTCGACTTTTTACTGGTGGGGTGCTGTACCGAGGCCATCATCTGTGCACGTTTGACTTCTCGTAGCCCGAAGCTTCAACCCCTACACTTTTGACTCCCCATTCCCCCCCTTAAACTCATCTCCAAACCCTAATTCTAAACCCCTAACAATAAACGTAAACCTTAAATCGCTACAAACCTTAAGCCCTCAACCCTAAGCCCCATAAACCTTAAGCCTTGAGCCCTATAAACCCAAACCCTGAGCCCTCAACCTCCGGCCTACCGCATCTGAGGAAGGACCTTTCCAAGGCTGCCGGATACTAGTATTTGGCTGAGCCATAGTCTAAACTCCTTAGAGAGGGTTATATGAGGGATTATATAGGAGATATTTGTGTATTAGAATATGTAGGGTTTAGAGTTTAGGGTCTAAAACTTCTTAAAGGGGGGTCATATGGAGGAGTATTATGGGGCTACAAGGGGGATACTAGGAGTTTCGACAGTAGCTCCGGTGTACTTAGAGATTCATGGAACTGAGGGGCCATTTCTAAGGAAAAAGAAAGGGTCACCCGCAGTGGCTCCAAAGGATAGATGGGGGTTGTTTGGAGGGCGCAAGCTTTGTTTAGAATTGGGTAACTTGCATGATGCCAATTTTGGGGTTTCATGAACATTTGGTTTACCAATGGACCATCATGTGTGGACACAGGGCCCCTTTGGTCATCACCTTGTTATTAGATCCCCTAATACTAAAAGATAATAAGTTCAAGGGCCTAAACATCCGGAAGAACAGTTTTAAAAGGGTAATTTCGGGGGCTCTGGAGTCGTCAGTTAATTCTTCAGTTGGGTTCTCAGTATATCAAGTAATCTCAGTTGCTTAGATATTCAGTTGTTAAGTAATGTCAGTTGTTAAGTAATGTGATTAACGGACTGCTTTGAATGATTAAGTGCTGATTTGCCATGGAGCGCAAAAGGATTTTAAAAGCGGCCCTATCTAATTCTTTCAATACATCCCCCTAATATTAAGAATTGTTCGGTGCCCGCATTACTGCATTTTAGGCCAAGGGACGTCGCTTAATATTGCGGACAAGCGATTAGTATAGTCCCTGATGTCTTCAGTAATAGGAATTCACGTCCACTATATAACTATGTGGGAATATTGACTGTAGGTAACATAAACCTCAACCCTAAACCCTAGACCGTGTAGTCATAAACCTCTTTGGGCCTTGAAATGGGACTCCTACACCCCTTGAATCCTGAGGTCTAAGCCCTCAAAATCAGAGCTCCTCAAGCCAGCACCCCCAAACTTGGGCTTAGGTTTAGGGTACAAAACTACTGTACAACCCTTCAGCCTAGGCCTTTAAGCCCGAAACTCCCGAAGCAAGCATAGAGCCCCCACAAAGGGCCTAGAAAGGCTTGGTGTCTTCTTCCATGGAGGCGAGAGAAGGTTCCATTTTCTTACAGGGGACGGTAGATTTTCCCCAAAGAAATCTGGAGCCCTACAAGTCTGCACTCTAAGCAACCCTCAAACCCTACAAGCAAATATGCTCCTATGTAATTCCGAAACAGGGACCCGTATAGCTCCGTAATACTAGACGGGCATTTTCAAAACAAGTGTCCCCCGCTTACTCCTCAACATATTCCAATCCTCATTACGAGGACGGCCAACAAAGGGACCACTAATTTCTGGAAGCCCTATCTCCTTCATCTTTACATACTCCTAGGCAACCCATATGTAATCCTTACATGACCCCTTAACCTCCCTGCGTCTATCCCTAGAGCCTACACCCTGGAACCTAAATCCCTAAACCCTAAACATTAGGCCCCTAAACCTTAAACGCTGAGCTTAAACCCTAGACCTTGAACCCTCTTCCCTCAACCTCTAGGCTGTAACTGCGTGCCTTAAACCTTAAACCCCTAAACCCGGAACCCTAAACCCTAAGTTCTAAACCCTAACCCCTAAACCCCTAAACCCTAAACTCAGCTATAACCTCTATAAACCCATATAATCCCACTTGGTCCCTAAACCGCCTAAACCCTAAACCCCGAACCCCTCAGCCCCTAAACCCCAAACAACCTTAATGGGTGGCCTAAACCTTAAACTCCTGAACCCTAAACCCTAAGTTCCTAGCCCTAACCCACAAAACCCTAAACGACCTTAATGGGTGGCCTAAACCCTACACCCTTAAACCAGCCTGCAGGCGTTAGCCGCCACGGAGATGTCAGCCTTAGCCTACCGCAAGGCTCCTTTTTTCAACTTGGGGTTTAGGGGGTGTAGGGCTCAGAGTTTAGGATTTAAGGGTTTTTGATCTAGAGTTTAGGATTTAGGGCTCAGGGTTTAGGATTTAAGGGTCTTTGATCTAGGGTTTAGGATTTAGGGATTAGGGTTAAGGATTTAGGGCTTGGGGTTTACGATTTAGGGTGCAGCGCTTAGGGGGGGCCAATCGCAACCTTGACCGCCCAAACCCGAACTCGTAAGGTTGATAAGGGCTGTCAAGGAAGGCGCTTATCAACCCCCTACGCCCTAAACCCTACTTCGAGGGTCAGGGGACTTAATAAGTAGGTTTATGGCCCCTATAACCCATATGGTAACCCTAGTTACCCCCCCTTACTCAACTGTTTACTAAGCCCCCCCGACCCTCCAAGTAAGTTCCGAACCCTAAACCCTCGACTGCCGATAGGGTTTAGGGCTTTGGGTTAGCGTATGACGGTTCAGACGGGGTGGGTCGTCATTGTCACTTCTGGTTAGCAAGGGGGTGGGGTCGTTCTTATTCTCACCTCCCCTTAGCAAGCAATGAAGAAATGGATTCTTATATACAATGCAGCCAGAAATAGTGATTCAGTATCAAGCATATGGGTTAGTGTAAAAGGGTGGGTCACCACTTCGGGGGTTAGAGTTAGGGCTTAGGGTTCAGGGTTGAGGAATTAAGGTTAAAGGGCTTAGGGTCTAGGATTTAGGGTTTTAGGAGTTTAGGGTTTGGACTTCAGGATTTTGGTGGCGTGCTCTGAGGCCGGCGACAAGCGTGGTCGTGCCCAGATCGCTGCGCTGATGGCTGAAATACAGCTGCTAGGCCATTGATGGCTTCAGGTTAGGTACGCATAGTAGCTGGTTAGGTACACTTAGCACTTCTTGGCTTTTAAAGAGTCGCATCGGACAAAAAAAAGTGTAGAGTGTAGACGTTTTGGACCTAGGCAGTTCCGCAAGTGGATTCTTTTCGGGAAATAACAGCTTCTAGCAGTTCGACGAAACATTTCAGAATGGCCCGCCGGTGCTCGCAGTAAGTGGGACATTTGTGTGGCTTCGTTGCAGGCCCTTAAACCTTAAATCCTTCATTATGACCCTAAACCCTAGACCGTATGAACCTTGATCAGCTTAGCACTGTCTTCTTATATAGGTGGCTGAACGCAAGACATCTCTGCAGCCTCTCTTTTCACATGTGCGGCCGTGCCGAAAACTACATCAAACACAGCAGGGCAAAAGCTCCAAAAAGTCGGGTTTAGGGTTTAGGTGCTTGCCAAAAGTCCCAACAAAACAACCTACGGTGGATATTAAAAATCCTGCATGACCCTGAGTACCTCACACCTTGGGAATAATGGTACTACAGTGCACTAAGGTCATGCAGTATCTTTCACATCAACGGTATTGCTCTGCGGGGGAAAGCCACAGTGCATTCCTATACTAGTCGCTAAGAAATTGCAACACTTCCTAGAAAAGTTCTGATACCCCGACTCAGCAAGTGATCGATGCTGTTTCTCTTGCGCTTCGCATTGGGACGCCTGAGCTTCTCAGTCCTAGTAAAGCCCAAAGCTTTCACATCCCAGTACAGTCATCCTTGTATAGCCCACGCAGGGTGAACCCCTAACACTAGCAAAGTCCTGGATGCGAAAAGGCCTTAACATCGTCTCTACGACGTGGGCGCACCCCTGAAACAGCTGCCTCTAAGGCACTAGCCCAGACCCCTGATTAATCAACCCCCTCCTCTTAAAAGGGATTATAATAGGGATCCTAGCATCAAGGCCCTTAAAAGGAGGGGGTTTATTAATAATGGGTCTACATTAGTCAGTGTTGAGAGACACCCTTTCATATTTCAACCGACTTTAAACTCCAAACTCCAAAACCTTAGCGCCTCAATTAATTGAGTCGCCTGGAGTTTCGGTGGGGTACCCTTCACCATTGGAGAACCCTGAGCCTTGAAATCGAATATAGGGGACTACTATTGCAGTTATTATAAGTAAGGGTGATGCTAGGAGTTTAGACCCTAAACCCTATACTATATGGGGAAATTAACGGGGGATACTAGGAGTTGAGACTAAAGCTCACATGAGGTTCCTGCTTTGCGGTGTGGAGAAAGCTCGGGAGGGGAGTTTGGATGAAGCGCGCCGTGCAGCCAAGGATGCAGTCGGGGTCTAAATGGCTAAGGGTTTAGGGCTTAGGGTTTAGGGTTTAGGGCTTAAATTCTGGGATGTAGGGCCTAGATACTTACCAATAATGCAGAACCTAATGGAAGAGAAAATTGAAAATTATCTAGAAAGTGAGTGTGCATAGGGGCTAATATACTGGCTTATAGCAGATACTTACGAGTATTCTGGGTATTAGAGAAACGAAAGTCAATGGACACGTCATAGTAACACTGACTGAAAGGATCCGTAGGGACTCATCCGGCAATCACTCTACACTGCCCGGTCCTTGGATATTGAGGGCAAGCTCCACTGTGACAAGAGCTATGCAGGGATACTCATATTCGCCCGCACGATCACAACAGCATCCTGAAGGGTGAACCTTTACAATCCTACGGGAATCCCAAATATCCTTGAGTCCCTAGACTAGGTACCCCAGTAGTACCCTTTTTCCCTTTGTATTTTGGGGTTTCCTTATAACAGCTGACCATTAAGAAAAAGGCTACCCTTATTATTAAGGGGTTACTGGGGAACCTAGTAGAAGAAACCCTAATCCCAAAACACTTTGACCATCTGTATGTGGGTATGATCTTATTGTCATTTTGCTGATCGCTCTCCACTGATGTCCCTAAACCCCTGAACCTTAAAAAGGCCCTAAACCCTTTATAGGTCCTTTTGGGGAGCTCGCCCATGATCATGAAGAATTGAAAGTGGGACTGGGTTTCCTTAGGGGTCCAGGGGTCAAGAAGGGTTTGTTTATCCAAGGGCTCGTTGTAGTTTCGTTTTGGGCTTGTTATGACTTTATGGAGGGGATTCCACATCATTACCCAAGAGGGCTCAATTAAAGGGTCTAGGGCATCAGTTGAAGAATGTCCCCATAAGCCATAAGCTTGCATTGCTCTTTGATACGCTTTAAACGGGCTTCTTTGATTGGAAGCTCTCGTCCTGGAATTGCCCTGTACAAATGCGTCTCCGTTCTCCGTGGCACCTAGCTTGGACCTTAGACCCTTAACCCTTTGGGATTGGTTTATACTCTTATTGCAGGTACCTGAAGGGTTAACCCTTAGTAGGGGTCCTAAGGGCCACGTAGAATTGTTGGAATCGAAAAGTTCTATCGGGACCATATCAGATGACCACAGACCAGAGTAAATTCAGTATAGGTAGGGTACTGCCCCCACTCTGTAACAGTTGGACAAATATGTATAACGTAGCTATTCATGTGTATATGTATATACCGTATATACTGTATACAGAGCCCTTAATGTTACCTCTATATAGACTGTTACAGCCTGCGGGCAGTACCCAAAATATAGGAGTCTCCACAAATCGGCCCTACATCTACACCCTAAACCCTAACATGCACCCCTGAAGCTATGAAATTGGAAGCCCCAAGCACCTAAAGCTTAATCCCCCGAAAGAAGAAAGATTTGCAGGAAGCAGTGGCCCTCTTCCAAGACTTGCGAGACAAAAGTGTCGATGCCTGGGCCAAATTCCATATTCCCCTAAACCTTAAACCCTAAACCTTCAACCTCAAACCCTAAGGCCCTAAACCCTAACCTTAAGCCTCCAGTCCCCGACCAAGGCAGACTCAAGAATATCATGGGTTCTCCTACTACACCCCTCTAGACTACCCCCCTAGGTCCCCCCTTGATTGAAGTTAGCAAAGGAGACTTAGGCCTAATTGAGGTAATTCAGGTGGAACTTTGGGGGGGGGGGTAGGGAACCCATGACATTAAGGGCCCCTTTTTCCTTTTTGGTTCTACAATATACTACAGCACCTAATATGTAGGGGTACAAAAATGGGACCCTAATGTTGGGAACTACCCATGTAGTATACAGCACCACTGGCTATGACGTCGTATGATACAATGAAGTACAGTATGCCATGTTATTGCTATCAGAATTAGAACGGAGCCCCTAAGATGAGGAGTATACCACAGTGTTTCAGGGGTGCTGAATGGGTGGCTTTCAATAAACAGTGCATTATACCAGAATAGAGTTTATGTAGCACCTTTGTGTTCTGGTACAACAGTGCAAATACTCATTGCTGGGGGCTTCGGTGGCCTAATGTGGACTTGATCATTATGGTAAGTTCACGGATTGAGCATCTGGGGTTCAGAGTAAGTTTGTTTAACGAGGGTCTTGGATTAGCCTTTAGGGTGCCTAGGGGGCTTACGCACTATCAAGCGGGCGGATAGATGCAACAACTGTCATCCGCCTGTAGTTTAGGGTGCTTACTCTGGTCCTAAATTCTACGCAAAACCACAGAAAATATAGAGTATCTCAAACAGACCTCAGAACAACATTGGTAATTGTTTAGACGTCTACATTTTTCATTTGCAGAAGACATGCTTCCTTTTTATCAGTACCTTGAGGATGACGATGCTGTTGTCTGAGCAATTTGAGGCGGCGTAGATAGGAGGTCCGCAATTTTAATAGATTGTCAGGGCCCCAAACCCTGAACCCTACCAACCCTAAATGGGGACTATTGCATAGCGGCTGGGGGGCTCCCCCGAAACTTTAAGCCCCAAACAACAACCCAATGACATTGCGTTTTGTGATAGCCAGGGGTGGCATCTTTCGGGTTTATGGTTAGGGTTTAGGGGAAATATATTACTGGTACTTGTAGTCTAGCTGTAAGCCTAGCAGGGGATTTAGCAGACCTGTAAATTGGATTGTAAGTACAGTTATTACAAGGTTAGAAGGAGCCTTAGAAGCCACCTGATTTCCCCGCGGTTCAAAGCTTAGGGTTTTCTGGGATCCCCCATGGATTTGTTTTTCCTAAGATGTTTTTTCGTAGGTCGCCTCAAAATAGCAAGCGTTGCGGAAGCCAAGGAAATGGGCTACTGCTTGCATTGCAGCCTGGCTGCAAGCGGCATTTGCAGTACACTCTAAACTGGCAGGGTCGCTTTCAGGGTTTAGGCTTCAGGGCTTTTGGGGGTTTAGGTAAGTTTAGGTTGTAGGACATCCAGCACGATGCTCCCTCCCAAGCAGCCTGTAAATTCCTTTGTAGGAGGTCCTGATCGGTCTCAGGTCCTTGCCCGGATGCTTGATCTTGGATACCCCCTGAACCCTATTTGTGCAGGTCGAAAAAGTCGGACACACACACACACACAAAAAAAAAAACTGAACCCTTAACCTTAAACCCTAAACAAGTGGAAGTGGATCCTGCAGATGAGGTGTCCCAATTGAAACATCTTCTAGCCTTAGCCTAAGCTCAATTCCGACCCCTACCCTAAGCCCTGAACCCTGAACCCCGAAACCCAAACCCGGACCGTAAACCCTAAAAGCCCTAAACCTGGCTTCTTGGCCTTGAATCCAAACCCATTGGTCAAGATGTGTTCTTACGGAATTCGCATATACCTCGAAGTGTTCCCTAACATGACCCGTTAGATAATAGGTACTATTATAGGGGTACATGGGGATCATATAGGGTTTTGGATTTTGGGTCTAAGCTCCTTAAAGGGGGTCATATACGGGAGTACATAGAGGAGCGACTATAGGGGTAATTAAGAGGGATACTAGGAGTCCATTTTCTGACTCTGCGCCAGGAATTTGCGCTGGGGCCCAGTTTCAAAGAAGGCGTAATGGTTCCACGAGTGTTACAGTGACCCTAAACCCTAAACCCTAAACCCTAAAATCTGTTGAGACTTAGGCCACCAGTTGACCTTGTGAATACTGCGCTTTCAGTACGGGGTTTAACAAAATTGCTGTACGATGTTTTTGTCCCTAGAAAACTATACCCTAAACCTCACACAACCCGTGGATGATCCACATGTATGTCTACATGGTCCCTAGGGATTCCGCACCTAAACCCCTAAACCCTAAACCTGATGAAACCATGGATGATCCACATGTAGCTCTAGAGGGTCCCTCGGAATTCCGTACCACTCTTCAGAGGAAGCCAGAGCTCCGCCATAACAAACTTGCTTGGCCTTACTTGAGGTTCTTTAGGGCCAACCAAGGCTAATTTGCGGGGCACCGTCCTTGCTGGTAGTATAGGGTATGGTAAGGGCAGCCCCCAAGAATAAACTCAAACCCTTAGCTAGCCTTACTGGTGCTTTTAAGGGAGTGGGGGAGTGGATCCTTATAGTAACCCCTATATACTTCCCATGTATAACCCTATGATGATACCTAATATTCACTCCCCCACTGTCCCTGAGGGGGTGGGCGGGGGGCCAGAGAGCTCATAAGAGAGGCAGGCCTAAAAAGCTTTTTGAAGGGCCCTGAAGAATGACCTATATTAGGTTGTAGGGTCTACTTGGAGACAGGGTGACTTAGTAGGTAGGTGAATAACCGCTTTGACTCATATAGTAACCCTAGTTGTCCCCCCTTAGTAACCTGCTTACGAAGTCCCCCTGACCCTCCAAGTAGGGTCAGGGATAATTGAGAACCTGTTGGACAAAGGAATGGAACGTGAAATGGCAGCTGGTTCTATATAGGGATTTATGTAGATGATGTACATGCGTTGTGGTCCTAGATTCCTTGTGTAACTATGGTATTGGGTACCTCAGATACACCTCACAGTGAAGTCCGTAATTAAGGTCCCTGTAGTACGATCATACAAGCTTCTGCAATCTAAGCATTATGTATGATCTAGGGTTCAGAGCTTTGCTTTTCCAAGATGATCTGCGGGGTGTGAGGATATCTTGCGGTTCTGGTGGAGCATATAGGTAAGAGATACATCAATAGGCCTCCAGCCAGCACAACGCACACCCAATAGACAATCTTCAAGTCAATGACATGGGGAAGCATGTGAAGAGAAGTAACAGGATGAATCTAGGACCAACTGCAACTGTACTGGTGCTGAGAGCGGTATTCTTGTCATTCTATGCAACTCTATATTCCATTGTCATTGCACAAAGCGACAACGACACCATGCAACAAAAGGTCGAGACTCAGGCCTTTCTCAAAGTAAGGGACCCCCCCATGTATATGCATATGTGTGTCCCTATTTAGTACGCTCCTTACTTTCCTTTCTACATCCAGACATGGACCGCTGAACTATTGAGAAGCCCTAACCACATGTAGCGCTATGAAACCCCTGTACAAGCCTGAAGAGAAACCTGTTGCGAAGACGCCATGGAGAAGCACATTAACCCCTAAGCCCTAAGCCCCTAAACCCTACAAACCCTAAACCCTAAATCCGCACGTGCTTGAGCACTAAAGGCCCCCCGCATCTTAAACCCTGCAGCCTTGGAACTCTAAATCCTAGAGCCCCCTTGTAAACTCCGAAGCCCTAGCCCAATAGGGACAATGGAAAAGAAAATGGACACTGCTACATCATAATAGGGTATATATTGGGGGTTATACAGGGATAAGAGAAAACATGGGCACTACTGTTCTATAATAGGGTAGCAAGGGTATATATTGGCTCCTAACTAAGCCGAATTTAGCAGGGAACCCCCATGTAGGCGCGCAAGCAAATGCTACTTTCATGTTAGATGGAGCCGCTGGAACTGACAGCAGGGCGGCATCCCAGCTGCGAGCGCATCTGCAAAGCCGCAGACGTCGGATACAGCCGCACAGTTGGTCCCGCCAGCGAACGTCCAGGTGTCCGCGCAGCTGCCAAGGCGCAGGCGCAGACAGCGGCAAAGGCACAGCCGGTGCCGCCAACCTCCAGGTGTCAGCGCAGATGCAAAGGCGCAGACAGCGCCAAAGGCACAGTCAGTGCCAGCAGCAGCAAGTCCAGCACGTCAGGCCAAAGGAGAGGGCAAGCTCTTCAGGCGATCAATCAATCCTAATTTGTCCTAATTACCTGGTTGGCATACACTGTAGACTACCAAGGTGCCAATTCAATGGATTACACAAGTTGCGCCGCCTTCATAGCATGCATGTCAGTAGAACCTGGTGGCTGGCTGTAGTTTCAGTTGTGCCGGCAGCATGCCCAGCCAGTGGATTAGTATGAGGGGCCCTAGGCCCGAAAAACCCTAAACCCAAGACTCCAAACCCTAACCAAACCCCAACCCCAAACCCTAAGCCTCTAGCCCAAAACCCTAAACGCTACCTTCCCTTATCCAAGATAGTAAACCAGAAGGTCTGGCCAACATCAACCTGGCTCTCCACGACTGGGAGGGGGCTCTCCGAGCCGCGGAGGACGCTGTGAAGGGAGGTTCCAAGATTGATTTAGGGTTTAGGGTATAGGGTTACGGGTTTAGGATTTAGGGCTTTGGGTATAGGGCTTAGGATTTAGGGTTTAGGATTTAGAGCGAGGGTTTAGAGTCTAGGGCTTGGGGCTAAAGGTTTAGGGTATGGGGTTTGGGGTTTAGGCTGAAGGGTTCAGGGTTTAAAATAATTTGAATGCTTGCCAATCATGGAGATTAGATTGGAAAATGAAATTGATACTGGGGTCGCTAGGGCACCCCTTTTTCGAGAACCTCCCAGGTGCTTGTCAAGGTATCAGTGTCCCTCAACTCTCCGGTTTCGAGCATGGGCCCGAAATCCAGGGGTCCTTATGCATCCGTTAATTACCCTATAAAGCCCTATGAGCTAAATTCAGGTCCCACGGTTAAGATCCAGGCGACAAGTAGATTTTCATGTTAGGGGCCCATATTAAGGACCTTAGCTTGTGGGTGTCTTTAGAGAGTTAGGGTTTTGGAGTTTTGTCTTTAGGGCTCTTCTGACTTTGCGTTGTAGGGCCTTAGGGTTTTGGGCTTCGAGAGAGGTTTAGGGTATAAAGGTTTAGGGTCTCAGCTTTTCGGAATTTAATTTGAGGGTGGAGCTCTATTTTTGTCTGAGGGCATATCGTGGAGGTACCCAGATAATGCGTATGCTGCATGGGGTGATACAACCAAAACCCAAACCCCAGACTCTAGACCCTAAATCTACTTGCTGGTGCTTTAGGAGAGTGGGGAAGTGCAGGCAGGTACTACGAAAGGGGCGTGTGTACGTGCGGGCCCTAAATTCCTAAACCCTAAACAAACCCTCAACCTAAACTCCATATTCTATCTACTTAAGGGGGATGGCAGATTTAAGCACAGGATGTAGGCCCTAAAACCAAAAAACCTAAGCCCTTATAATAGGGCTCCACTCTTCCACGGCCCGCCCCTGTCAGCACCATCAAGTATAGAATTGAACGCTTCGTGGCCAGGGTTTCAGGGTCCGACAACTACCGCTTAGGGCTTAGGGTTGAATAAGGGAACATGTCTATATGATATGTATATGTGTGTATGTATGCATGTATGCATGTATGTATGTATGTATGTATGTATGTATGTGTATATGTGTGTATAATGTTTAGGGTTTAGGATTACTAGGGAATGGTCGAGAATGGGGAAATATATATACATATCATAAAGTGGCTATATAGGGGTTATCTTCCTTCTTTTCCCAACTGACCCCCTGGTCAGTTTTTGCTGTGGGGCTTCCGCCGCAGAAAGCGCTGTCAAAGAAGCCGCATGCTCAATGCTGCCCAGTCCAATGGTAAAGCAGAAGAACCTATAACAATGATAGTAGAAGAAGCCTTTCGATGAGATCCAGCTGTTTTCGGAAGGTTGGCTCATGTGTAGAAGATTCTTCATGCTGCAACAATGTTTTCTTATTATTACCGAGTCCTCAATCCGGAACCCCATAGTCCCCTTAAAACTGTCTCCCATACACATATGCCTAGGGTCCCCAGGGGTGCCCCTCTCTGAGAAACCCCGATGTACCCCAAATCTCACAAGCTTTAAACCCTAAATCCTAAATTGCGAATGCCATCTGCCGAAACCTTGCAACGACAACTTACATCTCGCAGTTAAGGGGCTAAGGCTTATAAAGGGATTTTAATGGGAACCCCAAAACATGGCACCCCTAGAATACAGGATCCTGATATTCCTGTTATTTTCGTACTAGATTCTTGGGGTTCCCTGTTTGGGGTCCCCAATACACCCATTTTAGTTTAGGCCAGGAACTTGCACTTCCGGATAGGCTCCCGCTCCTTGGAAGTGGTACAGAGCTGCACAGAAGAGAGGGGACAGGGCCCTCACGCGGTGACCATTAGCGAGTAAGAGAAAAACTAGCAACTTTTCACAAGCCGTTTGATTTGCTGTTCCCGCTACACCTGAAAACCTGCACCCTAAACCTTCAACCCTAAGCTCCAAACCCTAAAGCCGAAATCCGACGCCGCAAACCCTAAAACCCAACAAACCCCAAGAAGATTTGTCGTTTAAAACTGCTTTGGAGGAAGCCTTTATCTTGTTCGGAAAACGTCCCCAATGGGCTTAACTTCCGAGTCTGAATCCTGAGAACCCTGCCTAAACCCTAATCTAGATTGGCCACCTGGAGGAAGCATTGGACCTCTTCCGCACGCTCCAGGAGCTTCGTGTTTAGGGTTGAGGGTTTAGGTTGAGATCAGTTCACAACATATGTGGGGGTTGTTCTAAAGGTCCTTGTAAAGGAGGGAACCATTCTAAATGAATGTCTCTGCATGGGGCCCAGCCCAAAAAAGTAGTCTACTTTGTGGTCTTTTGGGGGACAAGTTTTTTTGAACAATAGTATGTGTACACATCACTGGGGGCTCACCCAGAGTCCTTGATTGGGAAATCCCTTTCCCCTCTTTGGGGGTACTGCATGGGTCCTTTCCTAAAATTGAAGAAAGTGCCTTTTGTAATCCCAGGTTTACCGGCTTAGGGGGCTCGGTATTTAGGGTTGAATTAAGGGCGGCTTTAACACTGCAGGGACTATATTAGGGGGGATACTAGGAGTTTAGACCTTGGCTCATCTGGGATTTGGGGAAGTACTCCTCCATGGAACATGGAGCCCCCATGTGGCATTTGTTAGGTTGCATTGCTAGTATTGGGGAGGGTAGCTTCCTTGGCCTGGAGCCCCTTGCCACAAACCCCTGACCCAGAAAGCCTTTGCTTAAGAAATATACCTTAAGTTGACATTGTGTAGAGGATTTCGGTAAGCGCACCCCCCCAAACTAGGACCCTGCAACGTGATAAAGTCATGAGGTGCTAGTTTCAGGGTTGAAGTTGCCAAAGCCGCTCCGATTACAAAAATTAAGCCCGCTGCCCTAAACCCCTAGACCCAAGCCCCCAAAACCCAAAACCCAAAACCCTTTTTTTAAAACTCAACTTGACAGCGAGGAGCCGCTGTTGGAAACCACCGCCCTGCTTTTGGAGTCCGCAGCCTACCTTGGCTTGCAGGACTATGAGCAGTGCAGGCCATGATGGCTTTCCGTTTAGGGTTTAGGGTTTAGGGTTGCTGTTAAGGAATTAAAATTCAGTTGCCATAGTGTGTATATATATATGTATCTAGTAATTAATATGGTTTCCCCAATATGGTAACTTAACTTCCTTCACAGAAACCCAGTTGTTTAGGGTTTGGGACTATCTCTATGACCATTAAGCATAGCGAGCCTTGGTGGCTTTTTGGGGAGAAGTCCGGATTCAGGGTTGTAGGGGAATGATGGATTTCAGGGGCTTGGGCTGTAGTAACTAAACACTTTGAGCCCTAAAACCTAAACCCTTAAACCCCTAAACCCTTCACGTGGCCTTCGGTCGCAGGATGAAGGGGTGACGGTCTGTTAGTTCAAGGGCTAAAGGGGCTTAGGGTTTAGGGGTGCAAGGCTGTGGGGTTTTAGGACTAAGGGTAATGGGTTTTAGGTTCGGCTTTGGGATTTTAGGGTTTAGGGTTTTAGGGTTTAGGGTTTTAGGGTTTGGGGTTTAGAATGGCCATTCCAGTCCGTAGCTTCCCTCCTTAAGCCCCAAATTTCATGTACTCAGGCATTGGCTACTTGGAGCCTATGAAAAGGCAAGCCCTGAACTCTAAGTAAGAAACGGTCAATGTCTGCAAGCGCAAGGCGTCGAGCCAACGAGGCAAAGGAGATCTATGAGACAGCGGGGGCCGGAAAAGGTGCCTTCTGGTCTTACCCGTTTTTGTGAATTTAGGGTTTGGGCATCATGTCTTGGGCTAAGGGTGAACATCGGCTTTGGGGTCTGCTCTGGGTCTTTGGGTTTGTGCTAGATCTGAAAACCTGACTAATCCCTAGAGTGCTCCTACAGTAACTCCAAGAACCAAGTCTCTCGATCTCTGCTGACAAGAGGCGAGTGGGGTATTCGGGCGGAGGACCTCACTTGCGAGAGATAGGCTACAGCAAGGGGTTAATGATAAGAGTTGGAGGGTATGGATGTACGCCAAGAACACAAGGGTCGGTGGGGGTAGTGGAGGTTTGAAGATCCAGGTTGATTTTTTGAGGCATGATTGAAGGCCATGCGTCGTGCGAGCACGACGATTACCGGCTATGCGCTGCCAAAGACCATGTTACGCATAACCCCCGCCGCCAATGAACTCCCCCCCTCCCTGCACTGCACCCTCCATAATAGGTAATCCATGCTAACCCCAATATAGTACTTAGCATTATACGTGAATATTTGTTGTCACGGGTTCGAGGTTCATCAGTAGGAGCAAGGGGTTAGCCTCGAAGTCGTAGTGTGCTGCTGATAGGGGCGGGTGTGCGGCTATAGGGTTTAGGATTTAGGGTTGGGAGTTTGAAGCCGCAACCCTATACCGTGTGGAAGATGTCCCCCAGGAGTCCCCCAATGACCTCTTGTAGTCTCAAATGCCCTCCTTTGGTGCATAATGTGCATAAAGCATAAACCACTTAGTCGGGACGCCACAAAGAAACCCCTGCAAGAGCAAACGCCGCCAACTCTACCACAACCCCCTAGCTCTCTTGCTGCTTACTTATAATGCTGGCAGGCACGATTTCACTGGGAGTTTCCTGCAGACTTTCATTCTCATTCAAGATCTGTTCCAAATATTACATAACTTATCTTCAATGGGGACCCCAATATTGCTGTTTATGACTCCCATACCCCAGGGATCCGCGAGAGCTCCCCATTCTGACGAACTTTTTTCAAGCTGCTGGATGAGATCAGAGTTGCCAGGTGCTGAGTCTGTGGACAACTGGCTCCAGAGCGTGGAGAAGTATGCGCAAGGTGCCGACTGCAATGGGTTTTTGTGATGTGTGCTGGGGCGTCCGATTTATCCTCCCCTGCGCTTCTGCTGTGCTGCTGCTGCTGCTCATATTGTCATTCATACTGCCACTGTTGCCAGCTCCTCTTCCTCCTCCTCCTCCTTACACCAGGCTATGCGGCTTCTTCTGCTGTTGCCAGCAGCAGCAGCTGCAGCAGCGCCATTACCACCGCCGCCGCCACCGCCGAAGCCGCCACCGCCGGCAGCAGCGGCGACAGCAGCAACAGCAGCAACAGCAGCAGCTGGGCCGGCGAAGGCGACGACGACGGCGACGGCGACGACGACAACGGCGGCGAGGTCGGTCAATTCGGTCAATGACTGCGGCAACAACAACAACAACAACCACCACCACCACCACCACCACCACCACCACCACCACCACCACCACCACCACCACAACCACAATGACACCGACAATGTCACCGCCACCACCACTACCACGACCAACGGTTGCGGATAGGGCAGGAGTTATACACGACAAGATACTGCTCATCCACAGTTGCATGCTTGCTTGCCAGGTTTGAGGCTCGTGTGTCAGTCAGGGCTACATTGCTGCCTTGCTCATCTTTTCAGTCCCCACAGGACTACAGCCCTATAGTCCCCCTTAAGTAGATAGAATATGGCTTTGGGTATATCATAATAAGATCCCCATATACCCCATATTCTATCTACTTAAGGGGGACTATACACCTAAAAATCCTATACCCCCCCAAGCCCTAAATGGATGTGCAGATGTGTTAAGCCCAGGGGCGGGCCGGAATGCAAGCAGCAGTGCTGAACATATATTGCCGAACCAGCTTATAGTCCCCCTTAAGTAGATAGAATATGGAGTATATGGGGATCTTATTATACCATATCCAAAGCCATATACTATCTACTTAAGGGGAACTTAGGCTTCGGCTCTCTACCAGAAGAATCGCAGTGTCTTGGGCCAGCCTCGGGCGAAAGCAACAGTTCCTAGATAGCAATCACCTTCAGGCAGAGCTGGGGAAAAGGTACACCTGAAATCTCGGTTCCCAGACCCTGAACTCTAAATCCGCAAAGCCTACTCTTATCAACAAGCCCTTATGTACTCAACGCAAAGAACAACTAAGTGTACTGGTTCCTCTTAGGGCTTAAGGTTTCCTGTTCATATGAGCTACTGTAAATACTGGCCTTACCAAGGGACCAGTAATTAACGCTGGACATAGGGGGTTCCCTTTGGTGGTTTAGCATTCTCCCCAGCATCTCCCCGAATTCGCTCCATTATTTATATGGGAAGTATTAGCCTTCTTAATCCCCTGCAGAATCCCAGTGTCCATGTTAATCTCTATTTCGTTCTCAGGTGATTTTCCATTATCTATCTTGGAATTATTGACCTAAACCCTACGCCCTAAGCCCTCAACCCCATACTTAGGAGTTGGGGGAACTCAACTTGTAGTACAACGCAGTGAAGGGGTTTTGGGGGTTTGGGGTTTTAGGGTTCCGGTTCCCGGGGGAGTACGTGAAGGTAGAATACTTGGATCCTAGATTTCGACCCGAAAGACCTTCAGTGTTTTGGGACAAGCGCAGTATAGTTATTTACATGATACCCCCTAAAGCTACAGGTCTTTCGAGTCCACGTGGACCCTCGGGACTGGAAAAGCCGCAACACCTGAGCCCTAACCCCTAGGGTTTGGTCGTTTAGGGCTTATAGAGGTTTAGGGTGTAGGGGTTTAGGCCTTTACTTGGGTCAATCCCCTCTATAGTACTGGCCCCTGAATGTAGTTTATAGGGCCTCAATATACCTACATAGTCCCTTGTGGTACCCATTACTGGGTGGGGGATTGACCCAACCCTAAACCCTAAACCCTAAACCAAGCTTCTGGGAGCCAGGGGAGCTGAAGATTCGCACCTTTCATGGCTTCTCTATGCGCACCTCACCAGAAATGGCTTTAGGGGTTTAGGGTTTACGGTAAGGATTTGGGGCTCAAGGGCTTAGAGCTTATTAGGATTTAGGGTTCAAGGGCTTAGAGCAGCTTTTTAGGATTTAGGGTGCAAAGATTAGAAAAGGGTATGGGGCTTGAGGGGTTGGAGTTTCATGGCGTAGACTGCACAAAATGGGAACTCCATGCTTGCAGGCGCGCATGGGACTTAGCAAGTAATGTGGACCCATGATTAATAAACCCCCTGCTTTAAAGGGCGTAGATACTAGGATCCCTATTATAATCACTATCGAGGGGAGGGGTTTTATATTAATCAGGGGTCTGGGTTATTTGTAATTGGGTTATGACTTAGGTGCTGCCCCCCACTCAGTAACGGTTGGACAATATCTAACAATGTAGTTGTCTATAGCCCTTAGTATTACCCTCATTATAGACCATAAACCCTCAAACCCTAACCCTGGCGGCCAGGTTGTAACTGGTTTAGGGTTTAGGGCTTATAGGGTTAGAGGAATTCTGTGTTAGAGTTCCGTAGGTTGTTTCACTTGGGGGCGAAGTGTATACCCAGCCAGCCCCATGTCCCGGAGTTACATCGGCAGCTCAAATGGTTCAGTTAGGTTTCTCCTAAACTCCAAACCCCTAAACCCTAGACCTTGAGACCTTGAACCCGTTCTCTAGGGCTTTGGAAACCCCGGGCTCAATCCCTACTTGTTTGCGATTTGTAGGGCTCTTCAAGGCCCATGTGGTGCACAATAGCTTAAGCTCAATATTTTAACCTTCGAAGCAATCCAACTTGAGCCCCTAAACCCGAAACCCAACCTATATTGTACCAGAGGATCGGGGCGAAGGTCTTAAGACTTCCTCAAACTTACTGGTGCATAAGCTACTGCGGGGAGTGCATCCCCACAATAATTTCTTATCGTAATCTCGAGTACTTTAGGGATTCAATCGCCTCCCCCTGATATTAAACGACTTTCCCCCTCCCCACCTCCCTCGTAATATTAAATAATCCAGAGACCTATTTTTTCAAATATCAGGGCATGATATTTATTGGAAGCGTTAGAGACGGTGGCCTGTAAAATCCTCTTTAAATTCCTTTCAATTGAAATCTGATCAAAAATCATTGAAATCAGCGCAGAAATCTAATTGAAAGCGAATTGCAGTCTAATTAGAATCCAACTAAAACCAACCAAAATCTAATCAAACTTGGAAACCGTATTAAAATCTCATTGCAATCCATCTAAGATCTATCTAAAATCAACTGAATTCCTGTTTAAAATCAAACTGATGTTAAAATCACATTTCGATGTGAGATGAAAAATTCTTTTCAAGCAACATCCTGAACCAATGAAAACCTAGGAAATCAAGGGCATGGCTAATTCCTTCGGATTCCATACTATATCCCCCTAATGACCTCAGAACCCCCTAATGCATTATTAGGTGGCCTCTTGAAAAATAGTCTTTCCCTTAAAAAAAAGGCTCTTCGGGATTTTGAGGCCCCTGAATTGATCTAGTATCAGGTGGTTTTTCATATGGGTATTGGTCTAAATTCCCTATAATACGGGGTCCTATATTTGGGTTGCCATTATAATACGGGGCCCTAGATACATTTCCCCCATTTTGGGAACAGTAATTTAGGGAAACTACCATATGAGCAGGAAGTGATTACTAACAGCATAGTATCTGCATCCCCTTTCCACCCCCCTTCAGAGCACCAGTTAGTCAAAGTTGAAAAGGTGGCTACCTGAAAACCAACTTTGCATTATAGTATAATCCCTAAGCCCTGAATAGTAGTTTCCATTTTTTCCATTGTCCCAATACACCCTCTATAATCCCTGTATAAACGAAGGGGTGAAAGCATACGAGGAAGACTTGGCCCAGGACCACCACCAGAGGGTCAACGGGTCCACAACTGTACTGAGCCTGTCCAATGTGTGGTCTTACCCCAAACTCCAAATCGTAGAGTGAAATCCCTAAACCTTACATGCTAAGCCCTAACCCCTATTCTCGCTGGCCGGCATAGATGACGAAAAATGCCTTCAGACTGCGCATCCCTGAGGATGTTTCGAAAGATGCTGATAGGGTTTAGGATAAGGGTTTCCACATCCGTGGGTGCTGAACTATCTTTTTCAGTGAGCGGAGTGGCAGCTAGCGGGCAGCTCAGAACGCACCTTGCGGGGGCCTCACCGTAGGCATCAAGTAGGCTTGGGCAGAGTGATCAGCCAGTCAGTTGCTGACTCAATGGCCTTCCAGGCTAAAGAGTGCACACTCACACAGTCTTAATCCTTTCCCCCAATCGAACACGCGCGCCCATCCCTGAGCATCAAATCCTGCAGTAACCCAAAGAGGCATATTCAAGGCTTGTGGCTGGGGGTGTGTACTGAATCCGCGGCAAAGGTTACCCTATTTTCAAGCCCCTTCCTCGCAGTTGTTGACGAAGAAAACGCTCGAAATTGTGCCCGAATTTCATAGTAGAGCCTTGACTCGGCATATTGCCAGCGAGGTTCATGTGGCCTTGGGGTATTTAAGGCGGTAGCCTCAAACAAGTTCAAGAACTTTACCTTGCGCCTGGATGTGCCTTATGGCCCCTCCACCAATCCCTACACAACCCCAATCTTCCCATAAAACCCAGTGTCGATCTCATTTTCTATTTGATCTATCAGTATTACATATATCAATCTCCCTACATTCCAGGTATCCAGCGATTTTAGCAGCTGTTCCCTGTCCTTTCGGTCCAGGCCGTACATATGGTACGCCTGTGGCTACGCAGCCGGAACAGCGCCATAGCTTCAAGCGCCTGGGATTTTGGGGTTTAGTGGTTTGGGGGTTTCGGGTTTGGGTTTTAGGGGTTTGGTGTTTGGGCTTAGGGTTTAGGCTATACGGTTTACGGTTTATGGGTTTAGGGTTGACTTTGCTCAAAAAGGGCTTAGGCTTTAGGGTTTCTACAGGGAATTACAGATGGTATGTAGGAGCTTACATGATTTCTGGGAACACAAAGTTCAGGGTTTAGGCCGTCTTCCTTCTGGAAGGAACTCTTGGCAAAACTTTGGACAGTATACTCCTGATAGTGCAGTCATGTGGCCTTCCTTAAACCCAAACCCTTCTGAACAAGACCCAAAAACCGTTGACGATTCAATCTTGGAATGTCTTCGTAGGAGTTTGAGTCGGCCTTTTCTTGTCTTGAGCACCACAAAGGTCCTAGCCCTCAATCCTAATCCTAGACCCTGTCCCGAAAACCCGATTCCAGTAGGTCGGGCAGGGGCTAGGGTTTAGGGGTCAGGATGTAGGGCTTAGGTTGGGGTTTAGGGCTTAAGGAGTTTTGTTTGTAGGGAATGAAGGAATGGCAGAGGAAATGGAAATTACCAAATAATGGCAGATTGTAGAATAC
This sequence comes from Symbiodinium pilosum, assembly GCA_905231905.1. Lineage (NCBI taxonomy): Eukaryota > Dinophyceae > Suessiales > Symbiodiniaceae > Symbiodinium > Symbiodinium pilosum. The sequence goes on from CAJNIZ010043517.1 coordinate 39,329, forward strand.
AGAGCCGGAACACTAAACCCCTACATCCTACACCCTAAACCCTGGACTACTCTAGGGATCCATTCCTCCGTTCTCGACTCTACTAACAACCAGTAAGATTTCGCATTCTTCCTGTAAACCCTCAATCCGACACTCTAAACCCTAAACCCTAAACCCTTTCTTCTCTGTTACGTGCTGCAGAATCTTTGGGCCGCAGGCTGTAGGATTCAAGTGTTTAGGGTTTAAGGTGTAGGATTCAGCCTTACCTAAACCCCAAAAACATGTAAAGTAATAGCCCTAAACCCATAATAATAGCCCAAAACCCAGAATAATAGCTTTAAACCCATAATAATAGCCCTAAAGGCCATTATTTTGAATACTTTTGGGGTTTAGGTAGGCATTAGGTTCCCGGTTTAGTCCAGGGCCTCTTTGCAATCGGGGTGGAGCCGGGGAGGGAGCAAAACCGATACAGAATGATTTTTTCAGTGCCGTTTACCAGGACCCTCCTTGTGCCCTTAATTGGGGATATATGGTCCCCAATAGTGGGTACTTAGGCCCGAATGGAGGGTAGGAGGAGGGTCTAGGTATATACCGCTACTTTTGGGGAAGCCCCCATATATACATATGGGTATATGTGCTCCTATATATATGTATGTATATATATATATATGTATTTGTATTTGTATATGTGTGTACAGGAAAACATGTATTGGGCATAGAAAGCTTCTATCTGGCATCCCACCCCGCTTTTTCATTGTCCTACATTGAGGCTTCGGCTAGGCCTTAGGGGCTTTAGGGTTTAGGTTTAGGGTTTAGGGTTTAGTTTTTCGGGGCTGAAGGGGGTTTAGGTTTTCGGGGCTTTAGGGTTTGGGGTTTAGGCTTTACGGGCCTTTTCGGGGTTTAGGATTTAGGCGCTTTAGGGTTGCCAAGTACGGGTTTAGGGTTTAGGCCCTTGCCTTGCGGCCCAACAGTCCAGCATGCTGACCTAGAGGAACCTAGACCTTGGGTACTGCCCCCACCCAGTAACAGTTTATATTTGGGGTCTTATTAAGGGCTATATATAACCATACTATAATTAGTATCCAACTGAGGGGGGGCAGTACCCAACCTAGACCCATACATCCCTACATAGCCCGATTTGGGGCAATCCCCCACCCAGTAATGGTACCACAAGGGACTGTTGTTGGTATATTAAGGCCCCATTAACTCCACTTTAAGGAGCCATTACTATAGGACAGGGTTGACCTAAACCCCGATGACCCCCAAGACGCTAAAAAGGTAAAGATAACAAAGAACATCGTGAACGCTACTAGGGCGTTTTTTTGTGCCGTGGGTTGGCCGATAGGGGGCTTAGGATTCTGAGGGTTGAGATGATTCTCCTTAGGAGGTTATTTGTGCTCATTCGAAAGCATTCTTTATGGTGGCCTTTTCTTGGTCACTATTCTAGACCTCCTCTAGACGCTAAAACACGGTTTAGGGTTTAGGGTTTAGGCCTTACCGCTCGGACCGTGATTAAGGGTGAACTTGCGGGGGCGGTCGGGCAAGCCCTGAGTTCAGGACACCTCGGAAGCTTTCCATGATCAACGACATCGAAATCATAACTGCTGATGGCTCCAAGGCTGTCAGACATTGCAGTCAAGGGAGATGTTCCTCAATCAAGGAACATACCGTGTAAATCACGGGGCTCAGAGACCCTGAATCATACAAGGGATGCTCGAATCATACAGGATTTATTCCGGGCCTCAGGGGTATTCCCTACACCACATGCTTGAATTAGGGGGTATTTGGCTTAAACCTTCAACCCTAAACCTTCAGGGGCTCGGGGGTACACAGGTGTATCCCAAAATGAGGGGAACCGAGGGGATGTCTCGGGAATACAGGAGGAGCATGGGAGTGACTATCACGAATCCTACAGGCACTTGTAGAAGTCCCACATATGGGGAATTTATCTTAATTAGCCGGGTATCAAACAGAGTCAGGTCAAGAATTTAGTACATGGAACCTAGAGGCTAGCGCTTCTACTCTTTGTCTTGGTTACTGATGCCAGTGTGGGTCTGGCTTTGCAAAATGATTGCGGACTTCTCCTGGCCTTAAGTTTAGGGCTAAGGGTGTAAGGTGAGCATCTTGTATTGCCATGATTCATTCATTCGTGTGCAACTGTCGCATGAGATTCAATGGTGTCTTATGCCTAAGCGGAGCTTGCCCTCTGCTCCTTGTCGCTGCCAAGAGTGGACTTCATGTTCTTGCCCAATTTACTCCTATGATTAATACACCTCCTCCCCTAAATAGGGATGATAAAACGCATCCTAGTATGAGGCCGTTAAACGGAGGGGGGGGGGGGAAATCACAGGAAAAACAGTGTGTCGCAGCATTGATGACGCCATTGCTGGAGAAGCCAGGCGTCCGAGGGCCATCCACCACTGGGGGCGACGTGGTGAAGAAGAAGCTACCTGCCATTATCTGCCATTATCTGGGCTGCTGTTAGGGAACTTAATTTAAGTTACCAAAAAAATGTGTAGATATTAGATAGTAGGTCTCGGTATTATGGTAACTTAGCTTAAGTTACTATAGCAAGGCAACCCAGTTTTCATTCTGTACCCATATCATTTCATGGTAACTTAAACTAAGTTCCAGAGCAGCAGCCCAGATTATGGAACTTTTTGGGCCGCCAAGTTGGAGCTCATCCAGAAGCGGCCCAGAGGCAGATGGTACTTCCCGAAATACGAGGACCCAATATGTGCGGTTTAGGGTTTAGGGTTAGACCCTCATACTACAGTCTACACCCTACATAATCCCTATCTAACTACATACCCTTAAACCCTAAACCCTGCGTATCTCCTTTAAACCCCTTTAAAAGGTACCGCAAACCCTAAGCCCCAAGCCCTCCCATATTCTATCTACTTAAGGGGGACTACACCCCTAATCTTTGGGAACGCCAAGAGGAACCTGCTCAGCCCGAGCCTACACTGCTTCGGCGCGAAGCGCCCAAGAAAAGGGGTTTGGGGTTTTTGGATTAAGGGTATATACCAGTATGGTGCTGCATTTATGCGCGGCATGAGCGATTCGAGCCCGTGTGAGAGAGAGAGAGAGAGAGAGAGAGGATTAAGGGTATATAGGGGTTAGGGGTTTAGGATTTAGGGTATAGGGTTCGGGGTTTTGGTCTTAAGGTTTAGGGTTTAGGTTGCAAATGGGCTACACGAAGCATCATGGCTGGGTAGGCCTTTCGGTTCCTTAAATATTTTGCTTTATTGGTTTCATAGGGACCCATCTATACTAATATTTCGTCTCTAAAGGCCAACCAAGATGACATTGGATACCCACTAAACCCTAAACCCTACCCTAAACCCCTACTGTTTCAGGCTTACATCACCTGAGGTCCTTCGGTATGAGCTATAGTCCAAACTCTTTGAAGCGGAGTTATACAGGGCAGTATATGAGCCCTGGATTAAATGTGTAGTATATCCCTTAATAGGTTCCCCCCCCGAAACCCTATATGTTCCATTATAGGGGAGACGAGATTTCACTTAGAGTTTAAAGCGCTCGGTGGTCTTGCTGCTAGTCGGAAATTTGTTCAGAAGGACGCTATTTTGGTCACGGGCTTAAAGATTGCTGAGCAAATTCCTCATCTCAACCTTGCAATGCAAGCTAAACCGACCGCGATCCTCATCTCGAACGGGGAGCAAATCATGGTGTGGAATAGTGTGACGACGAACTGCGCGGACACGTTTGTATAGTCTTTCGTTGCTAACTTCATCCGACCAGCTGCGTAGCTGGCCGTGCGGAGGCTCGTGAGGCCAACAACAAGCGCGTGTAAAGACTGAAGGTAGTAGTTGTATGTTGCACTGCAATGGGGCTGTCTTGTTCGATAGCCTTCAACGAAGCCTCGAACGCAGAAAGTCATGTGAACTTGCGTGCAACCTTCAGAGGTATTGCCCGAACCCCTAGGAAATTACCTCCAATGGCCAGAAGTGTGTCATGGATTACGGTTGCGAATACCCGCATACCCCCAACTGCTCCTGTTGCGCAAGTCGCCAGGGTCAAGCATTGAGGCTTCAAAGAGCAATACCAAACGGTTTAAGGCTCTTCTCGTGCATTTCCTTACTTTCTGAGTCGGCCATGCATCGATTCCCACCGAAACCTTTCAATGCAGGATTATTGCGGGGGCTTTTTAAAACGCCTAAGCCCAACCACTACCAAACCCAAAAAGAGCTGCTTTCAAGTGCCTCGGCAAACCCTGAAACCTTAAATCCCCAAAACTCCACTTCCATAAGCCTCAGCATACCCTCCATACTCCCGATACCACATATACCCCATACGGTTTAAGGGTTTAATGGTTTAGGCTACCCTGCCTCACCCTAACCCCAAACAAGAACTCTTTCACCCTCAACCCTAGACCGTAGTCGCAGGCCACACGCACCACCATCATCATCTACCAGGGATTGGAGCACCGCAGTGGAGTAGCCGCCCAATCTCAGCCAACAGCCACTTCGCTGGTTGGAAAAGGGGTAAGCGTCATTGCAGATTGACAAGCCCCCCCTCCCCGCGCCCAACAATAAATTATATATACATGAACATTGATGTGGGCTCATATCATTTACTTACTTGGGAGGCCCTGGTATTTATTTCTTGGGGTGGAGGGGGGGGTGCCATTCTAGGAGGAAAAGATGAGTTTTGCCAGCCGAGGTCCCCTGCAAGAAATTGAATATTATCCGCCCCAAACTCAAAACCCTAAACCCTAAACAGAAACTCGAAACCCTAAGCCAGCTCTAAGCCCTTAGGTACCCTAAACCCCAAATGTTTAGGTACCCTAAGCCCTAAACCCTAAACCCTTATGTATCCTGAGCCTTAAATCCTAGACCTTACCCTAAGCACCAGGCAGTGGCCATAGACCCCGGGTTTATTTTCTAGTTCAATGATGTAGAAGCCTACATAATCATCAAGACCTATTCATCAAGACGATTCCCTCGTCATTCTCATCTTTATGCAGAATAACATACATGCCCCAAAACCCTATTCTATTTCATCAGACCCTAAACCCAAACCCTAAACCCTAGGGAACCTCTTGTTTGACTATAGCCTTGCAATGAGAAAGTAATTGTCTTGACGACCTCGCGGTGCTTGAAAATAGGATTAGGGCTCTTGGCCTATTTTCAAAGGTTTGGGGCATTTATTTTTTACCTACTTTGGGGTCCAGGTAGGTAAGACTATCGGAGACCACATAGGGGTCCTTATAGCGATCAAGGTATGGCGGGATCGTGAGCGAGTTAGTCCTACGGGGACTGTTGGCGGGATTGCGTGCAACTTTGTTGGGGGACATAAGGTTCCAAGAAGCCAAACCCTAAACCCTATTTATCCCTATAGGCCCCTGAAAGGGACCTAATTCTGTGGTACTTGTCTTTCGGGGTCAGCAAAGCCCAGATGCTGAAAGGGCTTGTGCAATGACAGCTCCTCGGCTCTGGGCTTTAATGAGGTTTAGGGTTTTAGGGTTTAGGGTTTAGGGTTTAGGGGGATTTCGGTGACAGAGACGCTAAAAACTAAACTGTACCGGATTTTTGAGACCCAGAGAGCCCAACCTGTAACCCCAATTACGCACAGTTTAGTAGTAGTTCCCCGAAAAATTGGTAGGTATGACCCGCAAATTTGTAGGTAACTGGGATCACAGGAAGACTCCTTCATTTCAAGGAATAATGCTACCAGGATCCCTACACATTTTTGGTATATCCCCTGGTTATGCTGTGTTGGGGCTTCAATAAGGACATATAAGGACCCTACGAATTAAGAGCAACATGATAGCCATTGGGTGTGTCCACATGTCCGGATGGCGGCTTTCCTGAGGGAGCCCCTGTTTCGACTCATCGATGCAGTAGGATTTCCCCGCATAATTTTGCAAGCTCTGCCTATGAAAGATTTAATATGTTCTAATGCTATTGATCTATCAGATTCCGTGTTTGTTTGGGGGAGTGTAAGCTGCAAGGCCAAGAAAGTCACTGCCGGAGAACTCGAGGCGTTCGGGCAGCTGGCCAGGATTTATAGGACTTTTCCAAAAGCAGGGGCACCTTCTGGCCGTCCCCCAAAAAGGATTAGAGTTTGGGTGCTGCCCCCACCCAGTAAGGAACAGTCTATATTAGGGGTCCTATTAAGGGGTATATATAACTATATTGTAATTATTATCCAGCTGTTACTGAGGGGGGGCAGTACTCAAATTAGAGTAAATTGGGTTTCCGCTATTTGAGGAAATTGCCTTATGGGACCGCAGGGAGGACAGGGGGCCTTGAAGGAATGGGGCAACCCTAAACCTTTAAACCTTGGGGCTTCAGAATCCGATTCTCCAATCCTTGCTGAGCACCAGTGGAAAACGGAATTCCGGGACTTCTGTCTCAAAATGAGCTATAGTCTAAAGAAGGCGAAACCATATTAATTACTGTATAGACCTATTATGGTAACTTACTTTCAGGTCCCTAACAGCCACCCAGTTTAGGGCGCAAGGTGCGCAAGCTCTTCGCCTTAGCCCGAGAACACACACCGAAGCGTTTAAACTCTCCTTGGCACCTGGGGTGGGCCTTAGGCCCTTAACTTTTTGGGGTTGCCCTGTGTTCCTATTTTAGCACCTCAAAGTTAACTTTCAGTAGGAGGGCGAAGTGCCAAGGTAACGTCCAACCAGGCAGAGAGAGAGCATTAAGTGTGGAGACAGGGCATCACATCTCGAGAGCATCAGGGTGAGCAGAGGCCAGAAGAACAGGGGATGCATCATATGGGGTTAGGGTTTAGGTACGCTTTGGCTTCAGTATGGGTTCAGAAAGCAACAGTATTGTAAGGCTTTTGTCGGTGCGTGACGCGCATAAGTGCATGCAGCTGCTTGTGACGATTTCATCCTGGGGGAGCCTCCCGTCGACTTTCGGGCGGCCTCTAATAATGTTTTGTTGTGGCAGGGTAGATGCCCGAAGAATGGTTGTTCTACTTCTGCATAGCTTTAAATAACTATACCAAAGTAATCATATATATATATACATACACACACCGAAAGCCTGTTCTTATTGTTTTAGGCCGCTACAAGTGGTAAGCTTTCAACAGCGGGTGCCCCACTCAAGCATGCCGGGGCTATCTAATGGACAAGGACGTTCTTGCACCGACTGGAGTATGTGCAATCCTATTAAAAAGGTGAATCTTTGAGAAACTGAGCAGCTAGGCATAAAGTACAGCAGGCCTGATAGCCGTTGACCCATCAGTATTAGGTATATGTGCGATGCTACTGCGTATGCGGGAGGTCTAGGAATACACTCGCAAGCGCCTTGGTTAGGGCTAACTGTACATATATAACTATATATATACATATATAAATATAGATGATATATATACATGTACATGTATATGGATATGTATACATATATATATATATCTGTATACATATACGTATATGCATAAACACATATACATTCATGTATGTATATCTACATATATATACACATATACATAGCATACATGTATACATATATATATATATGTCTACATATATATATATATATGTGGGCATCGCCTGAAAA
>CAJNIZ010043518.1:1650-20922 GCA_905231905.1 Symbiodinium pilosum
TGTGCACGACCAACACTGCATTATTGTTGCAGATCTGTCCAATCTTTGATGAGAGCCTGGCGCGGGTGGGACTCTGATCAGCATGCTCAGCCTAGGGGTTTGGGACCCGGCCACAGGGGTTTGAGGCCCGGGCTTTCAGGGACCTGGGGCTTGGGCTGCCAAGCGCCAACTATGCGCGGGGAAAACCCTACAAGTTGATGTCTCGACGCAGCAAGATTAGTAGTTCAAACTGGACTGCCGGGACTGCGCGCAAGAAATCAATCGGTGCAACAGGCCAGGTTGCGGGGACCGTGTCAGGACCAACAATGCATTACTTGTCCAAGCCTTTCATGAGCCTAGCCTGATGAGCATGCTCGGGCAGCCCTCAGCCTGACACCCAGGCCTTTGGACCTCCTCTGCCTGACAAGATTAGTTCAAGTTCGCGCAGGAAATACAACAAGCAAGCAAGGTAGCTGGGTTTGGGGTCAGACGTTTAGGGCCCCCGCCCAAAGGCCTCTTCAAGCGCCCCAGGCTTGCGCCCCGGCTTGTGGGGCCCCCAAGCGGCTTGGGGCCTGCCCCAGACCCATTTTATTCCGTTGTTGCAAAATGTACTGGAAGAAGGGTGGGAGTCCCCTCCCCACCGCGTTTCTGGGCTGTAAGGGAGAAAAGAGGAGGATTTTCACCCTCTCTGTCTACTAGAACCATCCAACACGCCCCCCGAGGTCGGCGGATTAAGGCAACTGTATTAACTCACCATAACACACTTCAGCCTAAGCGACAGAAGCGATGGGCAGAGGGTGCAACTTGTGTTCTAGGCTGAGAGCTACGACTGAACATGTTTGAGATATGGTCTGGGATTTCAGAGCTGAGGCTGTCAGAAGGATATGGCTGCAGAGCTTTCAAGAAGGAATGCAAAACAAGATGGAAGCTACTATTTCGGATTGAGTGTGGTTTGTGGGGAAATGGACAGCCAAAATTGAAACCAACTGGATCATGAAATGGAAGCTGGGGTTTTATGGGGATACATGGGGCCAAGGGTTGCTCCGTGATGCGTAGCAAGGAATGGTGGAACTTCTGGAAGGTTTGGTGTTAAACCCTATACCTATAGGCTGTTTAGTTCCGGAGGCGAGGTTGGAACTCAGTGAAGCCTAGGCCCCTAGGCCACTCATGCCTCAGCGCCGGTTCCCAGGGCAAAACTGTCTAATCCCATGGCTTACACCCCCAAGCCCCAAAAAGTCCTCCCCTTCAATCCCTGAACCCTATCCCAAACCAACCCTGAATCCTAAGCCTGAAACCTCATCCTCAGTTCCTCCAAGCCCTTGTAAAACCTACACTCTGATCCCCTAAAGCCTCGAACTCCAACACCCTGATCTCAAAGCCCTATCAAGCCCTAAACACTCACCAAAGCTCAAGCCCCTAAACCCTAAACCCTAAATAGCAGTTTCCATTTTACTTTCCATTATCCCAACATACTCCCAATATAACATTCACTGAAGCCCCTAAACCCTAAATATCCTTGATCCCTCAAAAGAAGCCTCCGAAGGAGCTCGAGGCCTTTCGCGAACAGCTCGCCCAGGTGTGACAGTGCCTAAGGTCAGGGGGCCTTTTAGGGGGCTTAGGGTTTAGGTTGGGTTAGGGCCTGGGTTACTGTTTAGGGCTTAGGGTTTGGGGTTTAGGGTCTTAAGTATGAGGGCGTGCAATCTGGCTTTTGTGGTTTAGGTCTTAGGGCCTTGGGTCTGGGTTTTGATGTTTCTTATGGCTCGGGGGTCAACAGTAGTTTTGCTAGAGGCACCATGTGAGCTGTAGTCTAAGCTCCTTAGAGGGCGGTTAGATAGGGGATTATATAGGGGACTACTACAGGGCTTATCAAAGGGGATACTAGGAGTTTAGATTACGGCTCATATATCGGGGTAAAGCGGGTTTTGAGGTCTTTCCTGCTTGGAGGCCCACTGGTAGAGACAACCAGGACATTAAGTGCATAGAACAGAGCCCCAAATCAGCTCGACCCTCAGGTTCCCACCATACACTGTTGCGTACTAATCTCCACGTTCTAGTGTCGGACCCTGTTAAGTATATTCAGTTAGTATAGGGGGGTCCCGTCCCCCCTCAACAGTAGACTATTCTCTTTAATGCCGGGTCACCCCCGAATTTGCCGTTCATTTGTTCATCAGTTAAACTCAGTGGACAGCAGTAGGTACGGGGGATGGAGGGACATGTAGTGTGAAGGGGACAAAAACAAGATTCCATATGACTTCGAGGGTTTTCAACTGCAGGTTCACAGATGGTGCGGAACCTTGAAGTTAGCCTAAGCCCTAAATCCTAAGTGATTGACAGCTCTAGGCTTAATTTGGGATGAGGGTTCAAGGATCTAGACATTCCATGGAACTAGGTTTATGTGTAGGTTTCTACGGAATGTCTGGGGAACAAGAGGGAAAGGGGGCGGGGCCCACAAATCAGGACCCTACAGTTATGCTTTGCCGATATATAATATGGTCGTATTTGGGGGAGGGTTGGATTGAACGTCCTCCTATTACTAAACTAAACGCCATCCTGTGTACTGACATCACAAGGCCGTGAAAGCAAAGATACATATCGAAGTCCTAGCATGCTTTACTGATTTTCCGGAGTTTACTGTCCAGGTTTCGGGCTTGAGGGCTTAGTGTAGACATGCTCAAGATTTACTGAGAAGAATCACAGAGACGGAAACTAGGACAACTTAAGGAAGCGTGAAGAAGTTTTATTCGTCTCAGCGAGCAGATTTGGGAATCCTCCAAGCTATTGTAGAAGCCTGAGCATTATGCAGACTATACCTTTAGAATGCTTATTTGTAAGGCATAGTTATAGAGGTATAGTATAGCGGACCCCATGACTTGATTCCAGTTCTTGAGTCCCGTGCAGTAATCAACCCCCCTTGATCCTCAATAGTATCCTGAATCCCTATATGTCCCTGCACGGGCCGTGTTTTGAGAAATTCTCCATTTATGTTTGCTATGACTCGGCTATGACTGGCTGTCTTTTCAGAATTATTCGCCCCATCCAGGGTCCGTGCCACAAAGAATACTCCTCTTTGATCATAATTTTTGTGCGGGTATGTTTGTGGCTGGGAAAGGAAACGAGGCTATATCATGCAGTCTCTCATGCTTATAAAACTAGTGTTTTGCAATCTACCTACCCAGGCTTTGGGAGAAGCTTTTTTTGTAAAACGCCCATTCGTGTGGTACAAGTGAAATAGTGTCGCACGCAGCTTGTTTGAACGGGGGGAAAAATCCTGAACCCATCTAACCCCAGAACCGCAAGCCCAAATCTCAAAAAAAAAGTACGCTCCTAGAACTCGCAAAGCCTAGACCCCTAAAACCCCCAAAGCCCTGAAACCCTTCCAGATCCCAACTGAAGCCCAGAGAGGATCTCATGTTGCGCATCGCGCCTCTGGCGCCTGCCCGGAGTCCCAGGATTGGAATTCGTAGTCCAATGTTTTGGGGTGTAGAGTGTAGGCTTGAACACACATTAATTCTTCGTTCTTTTCGGTTTGTGTTAGTAGGTTGAAGGGTTTAAAGAGTTAGAGTTTACATTTAGGTTGTAGGGTTTAGGTTGTGGGGTTTAAGGCTTTTGGTTTCTACCCTGAGAATTTAGGGTTGGGGGTTGGGGACGTCAGGTGGAAATCTTAAAGCGTAAGGCTTTCATTCGAGCCTATGCTGGCAATGCGTGCAATGTTACTGGTATTGACCCCCCACAATTTCAAATGACTTGCTGCGGGTTAGTAAGTAGGAAATAAGGGAAGCTAGTATTTCGGGATTATCTAGGGGTTAGACTCCCTGATTCCTTACCACCCAGTAAGATGAAGCTTCTGTCATTTCAGGTGGATAAAGGGGCCCATGCTCAGAAGCTCTCATTTTTGCCGGTTGTGTTTTGGGGGTTCACGCTCAGGGACTGAAGAGCCTTGTGGCCTGAAGACATTCTGGTAGTATCCACCCCGGCTAACCCTCTGGCGACAAGACGAACTGCCCTCCCCCAAACAAACATGGACGCTGATTTGGTACCCGCTTACAAAAAAGACAGTAGTCTTTATAGGTTAAGTTTGGGGCTTCCATTTTTTCCTTGGGGAAGATACTTCCAAATGAGTGTATTACTCAGTGCCTGTTTACCAGAGGTCAGAGTCCTGAAAGGGATTCAACAACACCTTGTAAAGACCTGTTCGACCAGCTTCGGCCTCTGGACTCTGGACTGCTGCTCCACCCTGAACCCTTCCATGACCCCTTCTCCGCTATAAATATCAAGCCTAGGTCCCCTAGAACCTTGAATGGACCCTGCACCTGCAATGTAGTAGAATCATTACCATGACATTTCCCTCATAGCCCTCATATATAATATGGTAGAAAGAGACCCCAACCAGGACCCTATTAAAGTTTTAAGCCCCTTCATTACATCCCAAGCCCCGTAAGCCTGAACTGTAGAACCCTTCAGCCTACACCTGTAAATCCCAGCCCCCTAGCACAAACCCTATATTGCCTCAGTATAACCCTTGTATCCATTGCGCATTCGGTGTCTTTTTCTTTGTGATTCTTAATATTCTTAGGGAGACCTCAAACCCTACACCCTAAAGCCCCAAGCCCTAAAACCATGAACCCCGAACTAATCCTTAAGCCTCCTTAAGACCCTAAACCCAAACTAAATCGCCAGTTAGAGAACCCCACATAAGCCCGAAACCCTATAGATCTCTGTGCGTCGCCTGAAGCCGCGCTACATCCTTATACGCACATATATATATATGTATGTATACATGCACACGTATATACATCCCTTACTGCTGCAGGTGCTTGGGGTTGCACGCAAAAGCCTCTTTTGCCAACGCCTGAGGCTGAAGGGCTCGCAGCTGAGTCCAAGCAGGACTTCACGCTGAAGGTGCTGTCGTCAGAGCTTTTGGCAGGTTTCAGAAGTGTTTGGGTTTAGGGGGTGCAGATTTTAGGTTTGAGGAGTTTAGGTGTGCAGGGGTGTAGATTTTAGGGGTTTTGGAGTTTAGGGGTTTGGGGTTTTGGGGGTGTTGCCTTTGGGATGTTGATTGAAGGGTTTCTTCTTTCGGCAAGGACTTGAAGGTTTAGGCGTCTGCAGTTTGGGTTTCCGGGATTACGGTTCAGGTTTCAGGGTTTCAGGCTTAACAGGGGCAATCTCGGGATCCTACAAGGGTTACGTAAGGACCATCTACAGTTTAAGGGCACCTCCAAGTTAGCGTACATTTTGGGCCCTTTCTACCGCCCTACCTGCCTTACCCCCAGCCCCAATATCTTAAGTCCAAAACCTTACACCTCTAAGCCATAAACCCAAAACACTAACCCGAACTTCAAACTGCAAACCTCAAACCTTAAACCCCAAGTCCTCGGCCCTGAGCGCTGACCAGGTGGAGGCCCTGTGCCAGTCGGTGGAGCAGAAGAACATTGCCGCTCTGCTGAACTTGGGGGGTTCCCAAAATTACAGGTAATGGGGATGCCATGGGATCATGGAAAAGAGCATGGCAACTACAACTTAGGGTTTAGGGTTTTCAGGATTTAGGGCTTCCGCAAAAGTCGGAGAATTTTTTGGGGCTCCCCATAATAAGGATTATAGTATTTAAGGGTCTATACTGGGGTCTGAAGTACACCATTCTTACATAGCAAGGGCTTTTTGGGAAACAGTATGTGCTTTCGTTGCTTCTGAGGCTCCAATCAACAGCATATCGCCAGAGTCGAGTAGAGGCTAAGGAACAGAATGTCACAGGCGCTTAGGCCTTGGGTTTTCGCAGGCTGAGGATTCAGGGTGTAGTGATTGTCAAGCGGGGAAGGGGAGCGCTTGGGCGCCTGTCGCATGAGAAGCGTACCAAGTGCCTACAAAACAACGAATCTTGATACTTGGTGCAAGCCACACATCTTCGGCTTTCAATAGTTGCTGCCTCATGAAGAAGTTTTCGGGCGGCCATGATTTCATTTTGTCCTTTGCAAACTTGTTTACCGACAGGCGAAACCCAGCACCGATACCCCAATCTTTTGGCACGAGATCATGTGGGCTGTGAAAGCTAAAGTCTGCTTTTGGGTCCCACTTATAACATGGCTGAAAAAATGCAGTATACGCCACGAAATAACTGATCTGACAGGCCCTGCGAATTCTGGCCATAATTGCCCCCTTGAAAGCGTAATCCTTCCCCCTTGTATTAACGCATCCCACCTGCCTAAGACTGAATATTCCCGCTACGTCATGTTGTAGCACGCTGGGAGATTCAACACGGGGGGGGGGAGGGGGGTACTAGCGGGAGGCAAAAAAAAACTGTAGTGTTGTTTCAATGTTCTGTTCCATTTGTTTCTCAATACACCCTGCACCCCCAAAAGATCCAAAGAACATGTAAAATTCCAGCTTCTTTTCCATTTCCCTATAAATCCCCGTGGACCTTTTGGGGGTGTGGGTCTTCATTTCCCTAATATGGGCCTCTAGGCATTTTCGGGGACCTTAAGGGTACATATAGGGTATAGTCAAAACTCCTTAAAGGGGGTTATATAGGGGATTAAATAGGGGACTACTATAGGGGTTATTAAAGGGGATGCTGGGAGTTTAGACTATGGCTCATATAGGGTATATAGTAGGTATATAAGGATCCCAATGTTAAGTACCCATACCAGGGGCCCATGGTTTCAACCTTTGATTTAGGGGGTGGGGAGTACTGAGAGATGCCCTTTTGCGCTGCAAGTTTCCGCAGGAGGCTTTGGAGCAGAAGGCCGAGAAGGCCAATGCTGTCAGGTTTAGGGTGCCTTAGTTAGGGTTATGAGAATTTAGGGCTCAGGGTTTATGGAGGGTTTCAGTCTCAAACTTTAGGACGGTTGGAGCTATGAGGATTTCGCGCTTATCGTATTGAAGCAACTTGCGTTGCTGCTCAGAGGAGTGTGTGTAGCACCATTACACAGAAGTATGACTGAATGGGGTCCTAGAGGTGTGTCCTTGAGGAGCACCATCAATACGAATGCTTACCTCATGTACAAGGGATTCCCCGGCCACTCTTCACAAGGACACTGCCCAAAGGGCTTTGCTGGGCGCCATTTGGGATTCCTTGCTAACCAGCACATATTCGGGAGGGACCTGCATGGGAGGAGCTTCGAAGGTTTGGGACCTGTTGGGAGTTCAAGGTTTAGAAGTTTAGGTAAGGTTTAGTCTAGTTCTGTGCTCCAGCATTTGTACGGAGGATGTCGTGCTCCTGTGTCATATCCTTCAGCTTGTTTTCGTTCCGTTCCATCTTCACGCTCTTTGGGTGTTCTGATGGTGCTATAAAACTGGCCAAGGCCTTCTTTTCTTTTACATGGGCTCTACCGATTTGTCCTCAAGATTGCAGTGCAGGAAAGCCTAGCTTGCATTATTCCCAACCGGTGCTTAAAGGGGGGGAGGGGGGGAAGTGAATATAGGGACTATTATATGGGTCTATATGGGGATGATGTGGGCACCTTAAACCCTAAGCCTGTATAAGGATCCACTCCCCCACTCCCTTAAAGCACCAGTGCTGGTCCAGTTGCTGGGTTCAAGTGGCCTTTCGTGTCTTGGGCTTTGGCTATACCCCTGAGACCCATTTAATTTAGGCCCCTACAGCGGTGTGCTGTACTATAGTTGATGTTGTCAACTAGAACCCAGAGGTTGGGTGTAAGGTTCCACTCTTCAGCTCTAAAGGTGGATTTGAAAGTTAGGGTTTAGGGTTTAGGGTTTAGTGTTTAGGGGTTTAGGGTTTAGGGTTTAGGGTTTGCACGGATGATGTTGTTTGGGTTGTTGGTGGTACTAACCATTTCCATGTCCCAGCGAGGTGTTCCATATTGGGGGATTGAGAGTAGCTTGGGAAGACCCACCATGAGTTAAGAACTGCTACAGGGATTCCTGGTAGTTTCCCGAAATAAGGGGACCCCAATATAGACCCCCAAAATGCTATAATCCATCTTATTGGGACCCCCCAAATGGTACCCCTCATTTTGGGAAACCTTCTCCTTAGCAGCCTTAGCAAGAACTCCTGACAGGGGCCCCTTCTTTTGGACTACGTAATCCTACCAGCTTTGGAAGGGAGACACGACATTTTGCCCAAGAGAGATATTGTTCCCTTATTTCCTACTAAGAACCAATAAGTTGAAGCGTTCCTGAGCCTGCCAAACATGGAGCCAACGTTTGCTCACAATTACTACGATAATTGCTATCATTATTGCTTATTATCACTATGACTGATACTACTATAATCTCTGCTTGCATGAGCCCACGCCTGCCAGATCCAAAACGGGCAGAGGACCGAAGCAGAGAAGCTGGTAGGAGCTGAATCCTCAGATGAGTAGTATTTTATTTGGGGATACTATGGTACCCATTGTAGAGTAAGATTATATCCTCCTTTTGGGTATAGTATTTTATATAAGGAATAGTGTCTTACTGGGTTTAACCACCAAAAAATGCAACTCAGATAGCCCGGATATTGGCAGGTAGTCGTCACCCTTCCTATGTGACCCCCCCTATATAACTCCTATGCACCCTCATTATCTCTATGTAACCCATAAAACCCCTATAGAATCCTTATATACCCCCGATAATCCCTACATAACCCCTAGGGCCCTAGAGGCACGCAACCATTGTCATCCCATGTGACCGCCATCTCACCCTTAGGTTAGGGATTGGGGCCAGGGTTTAGGGTTTAGGGCCATCTCACCCCAAGGCAGCCCTGTAATCTCGCTTTTCAACCCCTACAGAATTCCTTTCATTCCCCACATAAACCCTCTGCAACCCTTGTTTATTCCTATTTTCCCTGTATAACCCCAACACTGTAGTTTTGAGCTAGTCGCAAGCACTTACAAGGTAGAGTTACAGGATGCAAGTTAGTGGCTTTGCGCGACAGGGGGTCCCCTTGGCGAATTGGGCGTTAGTAGTATAGTTCAGGGTGTAGGGTCTAGGATTAGTAGGGAATGAGGGAATGCAGTACAGCATTTAGGGTTTAGGGTTAGCAGGGAATAAGGGAGTATATTATATAGGGATCATATTCCCTTATTTCCTACTTGGCACCAGCAAGTTGGGGACCGTGGGGCAGTACAGATATCATGAGGTTGGTTTGAGAAATTCTAGCTTTATATGTCAAACTCTAGTTTTGTATGTCAAGTAGGGTAGTGTATGTCCAAGGATGTATGGCAGACATTGGCGCTTACGCTTGCACCAGGGTTTACGGTTGAGCGTGTTTGGCTTTTGATTTCCTCGGCATTTTCAAGCGTTGCTTGATGTTTGTGCCAACCTTTTTTGCTATTAGCCAGGTTAGAGACCACTGCTCTAGTCCAGCCTTTAGTCAGTCTCATTCTCTTTGGACATCTTGGCGATGATTCTTCGCAGTCAGCCAACCCCAACCATCACTGTGCAACCCCAACTGGGTGCGCAAGCCTAGCCAAAACCCCAAACTCTAACCGCTCTAGATCTAAGGGTAGCAGTTGGGGCCTCCAGGCTCCAGTACGTGCCTTTAGCCTTCTTTTCTCAGATTGGAAAGACTCTTCAGGGTATGCATGGGGCATGTACTGGTGCTGAATCGGGAGTAAGGGAATATACGGGGTTTAGGGTCCAGTAGGGAATGAGGGAATATGCTATATAGAGCGTATGTCAGGATCATATTCGTTTATTCCTGACTGAGAACCAGCAAGTGTACCAGATACAAATAGGGACCCCAACTCAGGGGCCCTCACGAAGGCCCGGTGTTCAGGCTAGGGTGCTGATGCTACGGAATGAAGGAATGGACGAGAAACCGACAACTGTTATGTTATAGTATGCTATAGGGGTTATGTTGGGGTTCCGATCCACTCCCCTACGCCCTACTAAGACCCAGCAAGTGGCGTCGCGACTACTTTTAGGGCCCAGGGGCATCCTCTAGGTTTGTAGTAACGCAACTACCCGCCCAGGGGCTACTATGGGGGTGTAACGGATCTCCACCGCTGTCTGTGCATGCTATGAAGTGGGGGCAGTACTCACTAAATAGGCTACAGCTCATATACGAATACCCTATATAAACCTCTACATATCCCTTTAAAGGGACCTAGGGTTTTCATTTTCTTCTCCATTATCCCTATATAACCCGAGTAGGAAAACATTGAGGGAGATGCATTGGTGGAGCGTCGAAGCCCTGAACCCCAAAGCTGTCTCTGGTTTGTGGGTGTCCTCAACCTGCCATCCAAACTCCAAACACTACAAAGGCTATAGTCTAAACTCCTAGGATCCCCCTTTCTAATGGAGAATCAAATGGAAAAGAAAATGGAAAATGAAATGGAAACTGGGATTATATAGGCAATTATAGGGGTTATAGTCTAAACTCCTAGTATCCCCCTTAAACACCCCTAGAGTAGTCCCCTATATATTCCCCTATGTAACCCCCCCTTTAGGAGTTCAGACTATAGCTTACATATCCCTACATGGCACCGCAGAAGCCCCTGCAATGGATCAAATCACATAAGGGTTTAGGGTTTAGGGTTTAGAATCACCTCCTCCTCTTTACCCCCCCTGAAAACAAGTATTCCCACTATGGTAAATTATTGTAGATGGGGAAGATGTATCATAGGAGAGGTGGACTTTGACGTTAGGGGTGGGGGGGGAGTTTATTCCTTAAGCCCTAACACCCTAAGCCTGAATTCTCCCCAAACTCGAAGCCCTGATTCCCCTAAACCCTAAGCCCCAAGTTCCCTCAACCCTAGGCCCTAACGCCTCCAAACCCTAAGCCCGGACTTCCCTAAATCCCTAGCACCCCTCAACTAAATAAGCTATAGTCTAAACTCCTAGTATCCCCCTCAAGAACTCCTATAAAACTTCCCTGTATAATCCTCCATATAACCCCCCCTTCAAGCAGCCTAGACCCGAAAGCCTAAACCCTAAACCCTATACATATATGTATATATATATATAAAATACCCTACCCTAAACCCTAAACCCTATACAACCGCCCTTTAAGCTCAAATAACGAAGCAGAGCTTTCCAAGGCAATTTGCTTGCCTCTGGCTGCGAAGGACTTGGAGGCCGCCTTGGATATCGCCAAGGCGCCCGGGGTGTAAAAGTTTAGGGTTTAGGGTTTAGGATTTGGGGTTTAGGATTTGGGGTTTAGGTTTTGGGTTCAGGATTTAGGGTTTAGGGAGTAGGGTTTAGGGTTCAGGTTTTAGGGTTTAGGGCTTGTATGGGTTATATCGGGGTATACATATATATATACACATATGTATACGTAAGGGTAATATGGGCCTGTAGGGGTTAAACAATATACAACATAGGGATGTATTTGGGTGTAGGGTTTCGTGGCATCTAGGGTCATGAAAGGATGTGTGCTTGGGGTTTAGGATTGTTCTGAAGGCCCCTTGGAACAACAGAGACAATTGGGAGCAGATTTCCTTAAAGTGCCACCCTAACCCCAAAATGAGGCCTACCGGCCTACGGTATGGCAACTTTTGGAGACAGGTATTTCGAACAGTTACCACATAAGGGACTTTCTAGAATGGGGGCCGCGCCTGGAGATTCATTGTTTAAGGGTCTAGAGTTTAGGGTTTCGCAGAGTTTGATGGGGATGTGTTGCACAAGGTCAAAACTAGATGTAACCCAAAGCCTCAACCCTAAACCCTAAACCTTAAAAACCTTAAACCCTAAACCCTAAATCCTAAACCCCTAAACCCTAAACGTTAAACATAGCACTTGGAACTCTGCCATGATTTTGACATGGTGTCTTGTCGGTTTGTTTCAGCCCACATGTGCTTGTAAACGGTAGGCTCCGCACCATGCAGGTTTAGGGTTTAGGGTTTAGGGTTCACAGCCCGCAGCGCTTTATTATGTACCTATGAAAGACAGAGCCTGCAGCCACATGTGTCCCTAAACGCTATAAGTCCTCAGTTCCAGTGTGTTCCATTCTAAGCAATTCAGTCCCTGCGCTTTTGGCCATCAAACGCCAGACCCGATTGAAACTAATCATCACCTGCTAGCGTTTATGGCTCCAGGGGAATCAGGTGGGACATCACATGGCAGCTGAAATTATCTGGTCCCAACCTGCTAATGATGAATGCGTCCAGTTTCTATTCCAATGTAGATATGATGTCAAGTTGGGCGGGGTAGAACGTTGATTGTTAGAAGGGAGGTGATTGCGCAGGCCCGTGTGAAAAGCAACGCGTGCCCGCAAGGCCGAAGCTCTGGAGAAGCTCGATGCCAGCGCAGCCCCTGGGGGTTGGAATGGCTCCTAATTTCTGTACAATCGTCACTTTGTTCCGACTATAACCTTACTGGGGGTTAGTAGGGAATAGGGGAATACATTATATAGAGGTCATATAATGATCATATCCCCCTACCCCCTACTAACCACCAGTAAGCTACAGTCTTACTCCATGAAAGTTTTGAACTAATGCAGACCCCTGATTAATAAACCTCCTCCCCTTAATAGGGGATTCAATAGCGATCCTACTGTTAAGGCCATTAAAAGGAGGGGGTTTATTAATCATATTAGGCAAGAGGTCATATTTCACTGCGAAATTGTTCGTTGGCCTATACATGCATTTTGGTCAGAGATGTTCATCCCCTCAACTTTTTGATTCAGATGTGTTATCTCTGTCCTTAGCTCTCTCTTTGATGCCCCTCCTGCCAACACGCTTGTGAGAGCATATATGCCGGAAACCCCACAAACAAGACTTTCATTGTGCCCTGCCCCTTTCGTCGTCCCTGCGACGCCCCTGCTAAGCCTAAACCCTAAACCCTAAACCCTAAACCCTAAACCCTAAACCCTAAGCCAAGAAGAAGAATCCCTGTACGCAGGGTGTCGGACCTGAAGCTTACACTCCAAGGCCTTGTGATGCTGACGCCGAAGCTTGCAGAGCGCACGAAGCAAGGCGGAGTTCCATGGGATAAAGTGGCTATGTAGGACATAAGGGTTTATAGGGGTTATCTAGGGGTATATAAGGATTTATGTCGGGTTTACTTTGGATGGGCTCAAAGACTCTGGCTCAGGGTGCACGCAGGGTTTTGTTTTTAGGGCTTAGGGTCTTGTTTTGGTTTGGGTTTATAGACATGAGGCGTTTTGACTGAATTGTTTCGTTGCTTTTAGTTTGGGAGGACAATTCTTGCAGCTAGCTTGAATGGTTCAAATTTCGGGCTTTGAATCTTGGAGTATTCCAGGCACTACTCCCATCCAGAGCCCCAAACCCCACAAGAATGGCCTGCATTCTCCAGTTCAGACGTTTCCTCCGCCGCCAACGCGATCTCACATCATTGCAGTGATGGGGCGGGATTCGTTTCGGGCGCACTCGGCAAGTCTGAGACCAGACCATGGATCCCAAAAAAGTCACCTTGAACTTTTGAATGCTAAAGTCTAAAAAATTCAAGTGCTAGTAATAAAGACAGTAGTAGTAGTAGTAGTAGTAGTTGTTGTTGTTGTTGTTGTTGTTGTTGTGCATCATCATAGTCATCGTAGTAGTAGTAGTAGTAGTAGAAGTAGTAGTAGTAGTAGTAGTACTAGTAGTAGTAGTAGTAGTAGTAGTAGTAGAAATCGTAAGAATATTATCTGCAGTACTTCCATGGTTAAAAATTACAGAAATGTTTGCCTTTGATGTCCATTACTAATCAGTGTTAATCGTATTCAACACGCAACTCAAAGGTTCCAGCCTCATCTCAACTCCTAAACGCCAAGTCAACCCTGGCACCAGGCGTGTACTGCCACATCCTGGAGTTGGTTGAGGCTCCGGGCTTAGGTCTTATGATTATAGGGGATATATGCGGCTATGTAGGGGTATATGGGGATTTAGGGTCCAGGGTTTAAAGTTTAGGGTGGGACTTGTTGGTTTCTCGTTTCTTTTTGAAGCCCCCCTGTATCTCCAGGGTTCCGGCCGGCGTCTTTTTTTAAAGCACCCGGTTGAGGTGAACTTGGTCTTTTTGAACGAGCTTTCTAGTGTTAAGTTTCTTTGCTTGTACTTTGCGATTCTCCCCTAGTTCACACTACAGTTTACTGCTATTGCAGCCTGCTTCTGCCCTATTTTCATTTGAAGCAAATGACGATTGGCTCTCAGCGGCGGATTCCACAGCTCTTTAGGGCACTAGAAAGCGACATGGAGCAACCCTGAGACATGCACCCTCATGTCCTAAACTCAAACCCTCAACTTCAGCCTAACCATTCCCGCCCTTGAATCCACGAAGTTATGGGGGATGTTGGATCGGGTAGGAGTGCAGACGGATTTGTCAGGGTTCATGCAGAGATATATGTCGGACGGCGATCCTTGGAGAGCAGAAGGATGAGGGTGTTTTTGTTGGCGTCCCCAGCCCAGGACTCCAAACCCCAAATCAACATAGTGGAGACATGTGGAGACGCCTGCAGAATTACCAGGATTATTCCCTTGTAACATCTTGTAACCTGGTATAGCCATATTGTAATGAACTGAACCCCATCTTCTGTTCCGACTATTCAGGCCTTTGCATTCCTTCCAGACTCCCAGGTCCTGCATTCCTTAAACCTAGCAGCTCTACACGTAAGCATTGTCAATCGTTTATCCCTGATAGCATTCACCCCCCCAAACCCTTAATGTTAAACGATTTAGGTTTCAGGGTTTATGTTTCCAGCATGTCAAGCTTCTATAGAGAAAAACAGTGTTAGGGGTCTGATATCAAGGGGTGGCAATTTGTAGCAAGTGTTAAGTGTCGACCGAGTGCCAAAATGGTCCATTTCTTCATTTCCTACTAGCTGCTTGCAAGTAAATTTCGAACTTGGTTCCAAGTGCCTTCTGCCTAGTCTCAAGACATGCCCTCCACTGCATCATGAACACTTCCATGTTCTACATTCATGCTGGATGGCAAGGGGCTCTTACGGTTCTCCTAAACCCTAAACCCTGAACCCCCTGAATTTACAGGGAGCCTCAAGGGGGTCCCTTTTCAGCTGCGGTCCTTCAAAACGAGGCCTTGTAAGGGGGTTCCATGGATTAGAGAGAACAATAGCTTATTATAGTATATTTCATTATAGTATATCTTAGTATATTATGGTTTACTCGTTTATAGTATATCATAGTATATCATGGTATTATACCCTATTATATGCTTGCTTGGGCGCGTTTACCCTAAACCTTGCTGCCTGAGTTTCGCAAAGCATCTCCCACATGAATTAGGGATTTAAGGATTTAGGGTTTATGGTTTAGGGATTTAGGGTTTAGGGTTAAGCATCTCCCACATTATCCACCCTTTTCCACAACAAGCCCTCCATAATCCTTTTATATTCCCTGCACTTCCCTAGGATCATTACGGTCCCCCAACCCACCTTGAGAACTTCCCCAAAATTGCCAGGAGAAGCGAAAGGCAAATGCCTTTGCTTTGCACCGAAGGTCCGCGCCAAGTGAGAAAGCGTAGGACTTCTTAAGATTTAAAGGGGACACTATAGTCGCCAATAGAGACTAAGATGTGGGTATAGTGTTTATTTAAAAGAATAGAGTCATGCCTGGTTTAACCACAAAACACTACTCAAATGTCTGTGTTGGTGTTGCCAGACTTTTTGGGATTCAGGTATTCTAGGGACCCTTAAGAGTATATATCGGGTATATATTAAGTATATAAGGATCCCAAGGTTAAGGGCCCGTTTTAGGGGTCAGTATCTAGGGCCTTCAGCGTTTGTGGAGTTTAGGGTCTTGGGTTCATGCTGTGAGGTTCGGTGGCATGCAGGATTTGGGTAGTCTGGGAGTTCGGTTTTAGTAGTGAATGTTGTTGAAGGTTTTGGTTTGGACAGGGTTTGGGCTACATCGGAGCATTTCAGGTGTTGGTTGGCGCGTTGGGATTGGACTGTAGATCGTTGGCGTTATTTCTTGTTGATTTCGTTGGGCTATTTGTTAGGCCATGACTCGAGCGACAAATCTACGCAAACACATTGGAGTGTACACTTATTGGGGCTCTGTGCCAATGGATGGCCCATAGGATGAAATCAGAGAGACCTCAGCAACGCATTCTTGGAGAAAGAGCTTGGGTTGGGAACTGCTCTGTAGGGTTTCGGGTTTAGGGTGCCGAATGAGTTGAATGCGGACTGTCGCAATTCACCCGTTGCTGAATTTGGTTCAGGGCTTTAGGGTTTAGGGTACGTACCAATCGCCCCGAAAGGATAGATGCAGACTGCCTTCCCCACAGATTTGCAAAATCCAGTTTTCGGGTGGCCTTCGAGCAGTAAAGCCTTTTACTATGCAGCCAGACAGTGCTAATTGTCTTTTCAAGCGCCCTATAGTAGTTTCCATTTTCTTTTCCCTTATCCCTATATAACCCCTATATAATCCTATATACCCCTTTAAAGGGACCTAGGGTTTCCATTTTCTTTTCCATTACCCCTCTATAACCCAAATTCGACCAGACCTTGTTTGAGGCTTGCATGGGAATCCCTAAACCCTAAACCCTAAACCCCTTAAAGCCTAAACCCTAAACCCTAAAGCCTAAACCCTAAAGCCCTAAACCCTAAACCCTAAAGCCCTAAACCCTAA
Organism: Symbiodinium pilosum; assembly: GCA_905231905.1. Lineage (NCBI taxonomy): Eukaryota > Dinophyceae > Suessiales > Symbiodiniaceae > Symbiodinium > Symbiodinium pilosum. Next base: position 18,087 of record CAJNIZ010043518.1, read on the forward strand.
ACCCTAAAGCCTAAACCCCAAAGCCTAAATCCTAAAGCCTAAAGCCTAAAGCCCTAAACCCTAAAGCCCTAACCCCTAAAGCCTGAAGATAGCGCATGAAGCAGAACCTGGAATCTGTCAGCTCGCAGCTACTCCTCAACCCTGCTAAACCCTAAACGGTGAGATCTGACCCAAGTCCCTAGTGGTTTAGGGTTTAGGGTTTAGGGTTTCAGGTTTAGGGTTTAGGGCTTAGAGCCCTAAACCCTCAATCCCTGAACTCTAAGCCCCTACAGCCTCAATCCCTAAGTCCCTTTGAAGTTGGAACTTCAGCTTCAAGTGGTGGTTTTCGTTCCTGGTTCCTTGTTAAAGACTATAGTTTTGGAGGGCCTCCTATTCGGGGAAACTATGATACATCCCCTAAGCCGCCAAAACCCTAAACCCTACATAAGCCGTATACACCATCCATATAATCACTAAACCCCCTATACAGGGACAAGTACATCCCTGTATAAACCCAAAATAAGCTATGGTCTTAACTCCTAGCATCCCCCTTTATAAGCCCTGTAGTAGTCCCTTGCATAATCCCTATATAACCCCCTTCTAGGAGTTTTGACCCTAAACCCTAAACCCTGAACCCTGAACCCTAAAACCCTAAGACCGTAAACCCTATACACTCCCCGATATATGAATATATATATGTATATACGTATATATGTATATATATATATATCCATATCCCCCCTTGAAGGATTTTTGACTACAGCTCACGTAACCTGCCTGGGGCCCTGGCGCTTCCAGCGCATCGCGCTCAGAGGCCAAGGCTCCCGTTACCGTCACGCTCCTGTGTTTAGGTTCAATTAAGGTTTAGGGTTTAGGGGTTTGGGGTGTACGGTTCAGTGTTTACAGGGTTTAGGGTTTGGGTTGTGAAGTTTAGGGTTAGGGGTTTGGGGGTTCGAGCTTAGGGTTTAGGAGTTGAGGGCCTAGGGTTTAGGCTTTAGGGGGTAAAAAGGTTTAAGGGTCCAAGTACCCAAGAGTTAAATACTATGGAATATAGTGATAGCATGTATAGTGCAGGCTTTATGTAAGTATGCGAGCATTACGTGCTTGCACCCTTCGGGTTGGGCTGGTGCGCCAAAAGCTTCAGTGTTTGGGATTTAAGGTCTGGGTCTCAGGGTCACAGATTGTAGGCGTCAGGATTGAAGCTGGGGCTCCTCAGTATGCATCCCCCCCAAACCGATACATCCGAATAACTGCTCATGAAGCAGAGATTGTTTAGGGTTTAGGGTTTGTAGGGTTCATAGGGTTTAAAGGGTTCATAGGGTTTAGGGAGATTGGAGCCCGATGTGCCAAGATCCTCCTAATACCCTTGAATTGGTACTTCGGCCCCTATGAAGGCTTGGTGGAGGGTGTAGGTACTCAGAGCCGGAATGGTGCCATGTGCTTGGGGTATAGCGCATCGTGCCTGCGTGGTTGCGGTGAACCAACACCAAGATATGGACATAATCACCTCGCTAAAATATCCTCAGCAAGGGATTCTATGGGGGGCATATAAGGGAGTTCAAAAAAAAATGGAAACCCCTAACAGGGGTATATGGGAGGATATAGGGGAGTGGAGGAGCAAACGGAAACCCGTAAAAGGGTGTATATTGGGGGATATGGGGGAGTGAGCAGCAAATGGAAACTGCCATATTATGAAGGGGTTCGGGTCAGGGAGGGGCAGACAATTTAAGACCCCGTTTGGGTTTGGGACTGATATTGTAACACCCCCTCCACCCCCGCACATGAAGTACAGCTCCCAAGTTACAACGTCTGTCATAGGTAGCATCAATATTAGGAGGTGAGGTTCCCGCGGCAAATTATGGGAAGGGATTCATGGCGCAACCATGCCTGACTAATGATGGACTCGAGCTATACACCCTAACCCTGTAAACCCTAACCCTTCAAACCCTTACTAAACCCTACTTGGAGGTCCATTGTACTTAAAACCTACTTAGTAACTGTAGTTATAACCCAAATATAAGCCCCATAACTATAGTTGCCCTAGATATAATTGGGTTATAACTACAGTTACTAAGTAGGTTATAAGTACCATGGACCTCCAATTAAACCCAAAACCCCTCAACCTGAGAGCTATACTCTGAGAGTTTGTCTCACCCAAGGCAGAATGCCAGGATTTGGGAAAATTTCGGGAAAACCTTGAAGCTACCCCCAAAGAGTAAAACCTAAACCCGTAAACCGTGTGGCCCACATTATGGGGTTCTTACTCCCAGCCTGAGATTTGCTTTAGCGTCCGCCTTAGGCCAACCGTGAAGGTTCAGGGCTTAGAGTCGAAGGGCCAGAAATCCCCTAAACCCTAGACTTTACGTAAACCCTACACCGCTGAAGAAGGAGGCTAGATTGCATTCTTAGGTCGCCGACCCTAATAATCAGGACACGTTGACTTCCTATAATCATCACATAACTAACTACCGTAGGGTCCTTCTTATACGGGTTGGATGGACCAGACATGTTTTTCAAGCCAGGCACCCGGCAAATGGGCAACATTGGTGGGCCTTCTGTATGGAGTTAAAACTCCGAAAGCACTGCCCCTCCGAACCACCGACCCTGAAACCAGAAAGCTGGAATCAATAAACCAAACGTAAACCCGAATCTCCAAACCTTCAAGTCTAAACCTTAGGTGGACCTCGCACCTGTGATATCGATGGAATAAGAATATGAGAAGGCCCTAATATGGTCACTATTACCTAAACCGCAAAAGTATGTAAAATAATAGCCCTAAACCCATAATAGTAGCCATAAAGGCCATTATTTTACATACTTTTGGGGTCCAGGTAAACCCTGAACCCTAAACATAAAC